>CM077251.1:300000-327500 GCA_039654775.1 Spinibarbus caldwelli | reverse complement strand
ACACAACACACAATTCTCTATGCAACACGCAAAAATCTAACAGGAATTAATATTATGGCAAAGGTGCAGTGCTTCATTTTGCAAGAGATGCGAGCATTTTGTGTGTGCAATTCTTGGATTTGTGAGTAACAGAAAGATCAGGCCCTTTCTGACAGAGCATGGTGCACAACTTCTTGTCCAGGCCCTTGTCATTTCTAGGCTGGACTACTGCAATGCTCTTCTGGCTGGACTTCCATCACAATCAAACCTCTACAAATGATTCAGAATGCAGCGGCACGTCTGGTCTTCAATGAGCCCAAAAGAGCCCATGTTACACCTCTCTTTATCTTCTTGCACTGGCTACCAGTTGCAGCTCGGATCAAGTTCAAGACACTGATGCTTGCATATAAAACAACCACAGGCTCAGCACCCGCCTACTTCCACTCACTATTACGAATCTACACCCCCTCCAGAAGTCTGAGATCTGCTAGTGAGCGACGCCTCGTGGTACCATCACAGAGAGGCTCAAAATCACTCTCCAGAACATTCTCATTCACCATTCCTGGCTGGTGGAATGATCTTCCCACCCCTATCCGGAATGCTGGATCCCTATCAGTCTTCAAGCAACAACTGAAAACTCATCTCTTTCAGCACTACTTGACTTCATCCTAAACTTTATAAAAAAAAATAAAAAAAAAAAAATTCTTTCTCTTTCTTTATTCCTTTCCTTTCTAGCTTGTACTTATTTGAACAATGCCTGAGACTTGTTGTTACGAGCACTTCCTCTGTCTGATTGCCTCTTCAAGATGAATCGCTTTATGTATTCCCCAATTGTAAGTCGCTTTGGATAAAAGCGTCTGCTAAATGACTAAATGTAAATGACTAAATGAGTAAAGTTTTGAAAAAAAGAGGCAGAGTTTTGAAAATGTGTATAAGCATCTGAAAAAACAAACTGTAAACACAATCAGGTCCAAGAAAATGAAACAACAGGTTGTTGTGTAACGATTCGTTTGGCCAGTTTGTGTGTAAATGTATAGCGGCGCTCATCCCTCGTCAGTGTATATTTATATATACATTTAAATATATTTACAGTATATATATATATATATATATATATATATATATATATATATATATATATATGCAGCAGATTGAACATCATTCTCTCAACAAATAATAGCAACAAAACAGTAAGCCTATAAAAATCATTTGTTAATGCAGTGCATGCTGGGATCTTTTCAAACATTTGTTTTCTAAACTCTTCAGACTCTCTCTTTTTTGAAGGACTTCAGTATTTGGGCTCCTGCTGAACTTCGGCTCTTAAAGAAGAGCTCAAACACTGAAGTCCTGTGGCGCGAGATGCTCGTCCAGCTCGTTCATCAGCGATGTGTCGCTTTAAAGTCACGATGAAATGGAAGCAGACAGTTCTTTTCTTTCATACTGTGTGCAAAACATGCAGATGTCATTCCCAAAACTTTGCAGCGTGTATGTGGCCGAAAAACAAAAATTTTATACAAATTCTGAATGGATTATGTATAGCCTAGAAAGCACACAAAGAGCACCCCCTTTATAATCACTAAAAAGCTGTCCCTCGTCTCAGTTCATCGCAATCTCATTAAGATTTGTCATAATGAGAGGATTCACAAGTTTGGCACTGGACAAAAACTCTGGTGGATTTTAACTTAAACGCCTCTGATTGGCAATTGCGTTCAATAAATTAACAGATATGTCTGTGATTGGCTACACTGCTCAACGCTGCAAATAACACAATGTAAATAGAAACACATTGATGCTCTCCAGAGCGCAAATATTATCACTTTAGTTCACACAAACACCACTTTAATTCACGACTGACTGTGAATAATGTAATTAAAACCTCAGTATATAAGTCTGCAATAGTGCACTGTTCTCCACAACTTTGTAATTCATTGTATTTTTCTAGATCTTTCGGGGGTTTTATACTGGCCTTTTCAATGCCACCTTTGAGCTGTCTATTGTCCATTTTTTTTATCTATTTATTTTTTGCTCACGTATCTCCAGTAACTAACTGACTTCTTTTTTTTTTTTTTTTTGTTAAGGTGATGCTGTCAGGGGAGTCAAAAGATAATTACGTCATTATTAGGGTTGCCAGTTAACTTCAGAAATGGAAAATAAGGGTGTCAGGATTGTCTTGTGTGTCTTGTGTTCCCCTTCCTCTTGTATGCCCATATTTGGTTAGTTTCTGTTCCTGTGATTATTAGTTAATTCTTGTCCAGCTGTGTGTGTTTAATTATCTAGTTATGTTGTGTATTTATAGTGTGTTCTGCTCTGTGTTTCCTGTCGAGTATTATATCATTCCTGTCTGTCGCGTGAATGTTCTTGCCTGTTTTGATTTAAGTAAAGACTTTGTTTTGGAATTATTCTATGTCTCCCCGTTCCTGGTATCGTCTAGTGTAATCCGTGACAGAATACTCGACCTAAACAGAAGTAAGCGGCGCTCCCTTTCCCCGTGTTTTGTTTCCGGTTTTTTGTAGAGTTTTTGTTTTTAGTTTTGTCCCTGCGGGTATGGAGTTCGCCGCCCGCCTCCTTGTCCTCATCCGGCGTGATCTCCCCTTCTTCGAGTACGCTGGGGAATTCTGCGGGCTCGCCGCGATGACGGAGATGGACGACGCGGCCATCCTACACCTGTTCCGGCTCGGGGCCTGTTACCACCGCCCCGTGGACCTCCAAGACACCACAGGACTGTGCTGGAAGGAGGGGATCTACCGATGTCTGGGAAGTGTCCGGGCCCAAGTCGGAACCAGCCTGTCGTCGTCTGCGGCTCTCCCAAGCCCGCCGCCGTTTGCGGCCGAGAGTACGGCAAGCCCGCCGGCCGAGAGTATGGCAAGCCATTCGGCTGTTAATGTGGCAAGCCATACGGCCGCGCTTCAAGAGCGCCCCCAAGCGTCTGCGCTTCAAGAGCGCCCTCCAGTGCCTGCACCTCGAACGCGCCTGCCAGAGCGCCCTCCAGTGCGCCCTCCAGTGCCCGCACCTCGAACGCGCCTGCCTGAGCACCCTCCAGCGCCAGAGCGCCCTCCAGTGCCCGCACCTCGAACGCGCCTGCCAGAGCGCCCTCCAGTGCCCGCACCTCGAACGCGCCTGCCTGAGCACCCTCCAGTGCCAGAGCGCCCTCCAGTGCCCGCACCTCGAACGCGCCTGCCAGAGCGCCCTCCAGTGCCCGCACCTAGAACGCACCTGCCAGTGCGTTCTCCAGTGCCTGTCCCAAATCAGGTCATGTCCCCTGTTGTCTTCTCCAGTCCTCCGGAACCCGGTCTTGTCGGTCATGTCTTGTCAGTGGGGGTTCCACTGAAGCAGGGAGCTTCTCCTGTCATGGCCAGGGAGGCCATTCCCAAGCTTCTTGCTCCGCGGGACGCCTCTACGGAAGCGGTTCCCGAGTCTACCCCTGAGAGGGCCACTGATGCCTCAGCCAGCACACGGAGTGCTGGTAAACCCCAGTCATGCCCACAATGGTCCTTGGATTCCGAGCCTAGCCCCATTGGGGCTCAAGTTCCGGAGGATAAACTACAGAAGACTCCAGCTCCTGTCCCCCAGTCTAGCCCAAGAAGGGCTCCAGTTCCCGAGTCGAGCCCAGGGGAGGCTCCAGTTCCCGAGTCGAGCCCAGGGGAGGCTCCTGATCCCCAGTTCAGCCCAGAGAGGGCTCCTGATCCCCAGTTCAGCCCAGAGAGGGTCCCTGACCTCCAGTTAAGCCCCGTAAGTTCCTCCAAGTATTTTTTTTTGGGGGGGGGGGTAGTATGGCTAGTGGCTGGGGCCTCCTGAGCTCCCTGCACCGCCATGGCCTCCTGAACTCCCTGACCCGCCATGGGCACCGCCCTAGAGGCCATCTGTCCTGTGTTTGTGTTCCTGTTCCTGGAGGCCTCCAGAGCGCCCACCCCCCCCTCCCCATTGGATGGTATATGGCGCAAGGACACGCCTTCAGAGGGGGGGGCGTAATGTCAGGATTGTCTTGTGTTCCCCTTCCTCTTGTATGCCCATATTTGGTTAGTTTCCTGTTCCTGTGATTATTAGTTAATTCTTGTCCAGCTGTGTGTTTAATTATCTAGTTATGTTGTGTATTTATAGTGTGTTCTGCCCTGTGTTTCCTGTCGAGTATTATGTCATTCCTGTCTGTCGCGTGAGTGTTCTTGCCAGTTTTGATTTAAGTTAAGACTTTTTGGAATTATTCTACGTCTCCCCGTTCCTAGTATCCGTCTAGTGTAATCCCTGACAAAGGGGAAATTGTGATTCTTTATAAGAAAATAAAGGACAGAATAAGGGATGCTCAAAATATTTGTACTGTACCATAATGTATGTCTGCATGCAGTTAAAAAGTTCTCAGAAATAATCACCTTTGTTTTGCTTGACCTATGTTCTATTATTCTAAAAGGAATTTTAATATCATATAAAAAAAGTCATCTGCCTGAGTAAATTGTACCATTATAGAATTGTGTGTCATGAATCTGGTCCATGGACTTACATCTGCTTGCCACCAGAGGTCATTCTTCCATTACATTGACTCTCACACTACACAGACTGTTACATGTCACTCCAGACTACATTTCGCAGCAGCCATTTCACTAATCACACGCTCACACCTGAGACCCATCACACTATCACACACCCTACATTAGCTTTGGACTTCCTCGTTCTAATCACTGAGTATTGTTCTGCATTTATCACTCTCCTAGTGATAACTGCGATACGGAGCCTTTCCGTGTTTCCTTAGTCTTAGTCTAGTTTATCCTGGTTATTACCTGAGTCATTCGTGTTCTGATCCTAGCCTGTGTATCTCGTTTCTTGTCTATTCTCTGCCTGCCCTGAAGTTTATAACCTGCCTTGGACATACTATATCTCTCTCTCATCTTGTTATTTGGACTCTGTTTGCCCCTGCCTGGACCATTGCTCATATACCTGGATTACCCCTCTTGTCAAGCCCTCTGGATATTGTTCACCCATCGAAGACCACGCCTGTTTACTTGAGTACTCATCTGTCTTGCCCTCAAAATACCTGTTTGCCATTTGTTCAACCCTGCCTGTGTTTTGACCATGTCTATTAATAAAAGCTTGCATATGGATCCGCACGTCTCTCGTCTCGTTCGCCCCGTTACATTGTGACTGCACAAGTAGTGTAGTAATTTAGGAAGTGAAAATACTGTGAAATTACGTACATACAAATGGCATGGAATTTGAAAGCATAACAACTGAACGTCTATGAAACATCAGTCAATAAAGCAATGGCACTTACTTTTTTGTACTAAAATTTTATTGCAACCATATAGCCTATGAATAAATCAAAATGCATATTTTTCAATTAAAGAAAACTTACAGAGTGTGGGCTGCTTGCTTGGATTTGTACTTCAATAATGAGGTCTAAGTTAAAGAATAGCCTACGCTAGAAGTATTTTTTTTTTTAAATAAGGTTAAAAAATATTTTTTTAAAAAGTGCACAGATGAATCATTCACAATATCTATAAAATGCATTTATAAAACAGATATTTAGGGTGAATATTTATTTCAGGCTGATTTTAACAGAGATCTGCATCTTTGATTTACTGAATGCGCTTTAATATTTCACTCTGTGAATCAAAATACACTCAGTGAGCTGCATGAAGCATCACGTGTTTCTCAATAAAAACATCACAAAACAACCTGAAATCCTCCATTCCTCAAAGTCTAATGAAGCCCCAGGCATTTCTGTCCTTTTGCATGACCAAAAGCATACTTAAACATAGTGTGTGTGTGTGTTTGGTTGTGAGGGAAAAACTTTAGAAAATGTCCCCACAAAAAAACAAAAACAAAAAAAAAAAACAGTAAAACATGGAAAAGAGACTTGAGAAAAGTGAAGTGAGAAGTCTGATGCATCATCCCTTTTCTCTCTGAGAGCTGTACAGGGTTTACTAGCAGAGATCAATAACAGCTGTGTTCACCTCAAAATTACCCATCATCTGTCATTCTCCAACAGTTTAGCAGTGAAATATCAGTGAATAGAGCTGAGAGCAGAGAAACACACACACATGCAATCATGCAGCACTTCACACGCGTCACTCACCGTCTGTGAAGCTTGCGTGTCATGATCAGATGAGCGTGTTCTACCTCTAAACACAAGACAACATTTACAAAGCCAGAGCTGAGACTGAGGTGCTACAGAGAGAGACAGAGGAGGAGGGAGAGAGGAGGACAAACCCATTCAACACAGAGGAGAAGAGAAGAGAAGAGAAGCATCATTACCTGCTGCTGCTCGCGTCTCCATCAGAAACCTGAAGAAACAGATGAAGAACACTCAAGGTTATTTATGTGATTGACAGCTGTCATCAACACATCACAGAAACCTCCTGCATTCATGAGCCATTAATCACGATTTGTTAATTAAACATGCTCGTTTGGGCGGTGAGATGACGAATGTGAAGACCAGCTCTTGACCTATTTGCATTAGTGCTGTCAAACGATTAATCGCGATTAATTGCATCCAAAATAAAAGTTTTTGTTTACGTAATATATGTATGTGTACGGTGTTTATTTATTATGCATATATAAATACACACACATACAGTGTATATTTTGAGAATATTTACATGTACACTGAACAAAATTATAAACGAACACTTTTGTTTTTGTCCCCATTTTTCATGAGCTGAACTCAAAGATCTAAGACTTTTTCTATGTACACAAAAGGCCTATTTCTCTCAAATATTGTTCACAAATCTGTCTAAATCTGTGTTAGTGAGCACTTCTCCTTTGCCGAGATACTCCATCCACCTCACAGGTGTGGCATATCAAGATGCTGATTAGACAGCATGATTATTGCACAGGTGTGCCTTAGGCTGGCCACAATAAAAGGCCACTCTAAAATGTGCAGTTTTATCACACAGCACAATGCCACAGATGTTGCAACTTTTGAGGGAGCGTGCAGTTGGCTTTTGCCCGTGAATTGAATGTTCATTTCTCTACCATAAGCCGTCTCCAAAGGCGTTTCAGAGAATTTGGCAATACATCTAACTGGAGAAGTGCTCACTAACACAGATTTAGACAGATTTGTGAACAATATTTGAGAGAAATAGGCCTTTTGTGTACATAGAGAAAGTCTTAGATCTTTGAGTTCAGCTCATGAAAAATGGGGACAAAAACAAAAGTGTTCGTTTATAATTTTGTTCAGTGTATATACATTTATATTATTATATTTTATATTGTATATAAATATATTTAATATATAAACATAACATATTTTTCTTAAATATATACATGCACATGTTTGTATTTATATATACATAATAAATATATACATAGTACACACACATATATTATGCAAACAATAACTTTTATTTTGGATGCGACTAATCGCGATTAATCTTTTGACAGTACTAACTTGAATATTATGAAAGAAAGAACATGCAGAGAGTAGCTATTAGAAACTCATTTAACACAGAATCTGAGGAAAGTAAGTAATAATCTGTAAATAAAGAAATGGAATATGTCAACGATATAATTTCACAATGCAACTACAACACTGTAAACACGCGGCTTCATGCACACACACACACACACACAGGTTTCCATGTTTGATGGGTTCATTCCATAGGCGTAATGGTTTTTCTTCTGTACAAACTGTATTTTCTATCCCCTTACCCTAACCCTACCCCTCACACAAAACTACAGTCAAGTCAAGTCACCTTTATTTATATAGCACTTTTAACAACACAGATTGTGTCAAAGCAGCTTTACAGTATTAAATAGGAAAATAGTGTGTCAATAATGCAAAAGGACAATAGTAAACATTCAATGAATTTTTTGATTCTCAAAGCACTTCAATCTGTATGATTTATAAACTTGTTTCCTCATGGGGACCAAAAAAATGTCCTGACGAGGTCAACATTTACTGGGATTATTATCCTTGTGGGGACATTTGGTTCCTATAATGTAGAGAAAACCAGGTACACACACACACCGTCATTCTGCAGTTTCAGTGCACTCACACCTCGAGCAGCATTAATCTGAGACTAGCGTTTCCTGCAGAATGTCTTCATAACACACAAACCAAAACTGTCATATGGCAACAATCCACTGTATTCACAAACACTGAGTAACTCTGCTCACAGATGAAAGCACATCATTCCCTGTCAAACACTGTTTCCTTAATGCATTTATTTCTGAGTGATAAAATCCCGTCACGCACATTATTATCTAGAAGATCTGAGAAATCCGCCCACCGGAGTTGAATCAGCCCAGACTCACTATGCTTTGCTTCAGTTTGGTCTCACTGTCTGTAATGCAACAGGGAGATTATTCTTCTTCCATTCAGAAACACACAGTTGCTATGGCAGTTACTTAATCCGCAATTTGTGTTGTTTCTATTGTTTTAGCACTGCACAGCCTTTATGATTGGCATTTGGGTAGGAGCACTTCCATACAAAAAAGATCAAATGAATTATTAATACGGCTGCTGTTCCCCAGCAGATGAGAGAGGTGTGTCCAGACAGCGGCAGCTTCAGTGTGAATAAAAGGAAACTCTGTTGTATTTTTAATAAGTGCTGTCACAGAGCAGCGATGGGCTCGATTACTCCTCTGACCTCAAAATAATCTTCGATAAGATGCATTGCACATTGTTTTAAAGGACAATGTATTTTATTAAATCAAGTGACTTGCATTTGGTGACTTGTCATATCAATACAGCAGAAGAATCCAAACCAGCTCCCTTAGAAAGTAAACAAAGAGCAACAGGAATAAATGACCGATCAATGAATCTCTCCTTAAGATCATCTAGTGCCGGATTGTTAATCCTAAATTTGGTTTAGTCACTATGGGTTCCAGGATTTTTGTTGTTGTGGCTCCCAGGTTGTGAAATGCTCTGTCTCAAGACATCCGTGCACTCCCACCTTTCTTTGATTCAAAAACCTTTTAAAGGGGTCATGAACTGAGAAACCAAAATTCCCTTGGTTTTTTGACATATAAGAGGTCATTGTACTATTAAAGACATCCTTTAAGTTTCAGAACTAAATACTTTGTTATTAGTCTAAAAACAACTTATATTGAAGGCAGTCTGCCAAATCGACAGCTTGTGGAATGTTCTACTCTATGATGTAATAGTGTGGATAAGCACCGTCTCTGCGGAAGAAGATCAACATCACTGCCTGTTTAGCCCCGCCCACCGATTCAACATCACTGTCTGTTTAGCCCCGCCCACCGATTCAACATCACTGTCTGTTTAGCCCCGCCCACCGATTCAACATCACTGCCTGTTTAGCCCCGCCCACCAATTCGCAAATATATTGTGTTTATGAGAGAGTCTAACGCGAAGGTCTATGCAGAAATCAAACGATAAAGATGCTATGAAGACAAATTTATGGAAAAACAGTGTTTGGGTTGCCTTCCTTCTGATCCCAACATCAGGAAAGAGTGAATGAACTTTATTTTTAATGAAGATCCAGACCGCGTCAGTAAGAACTCGGACCTTTGTTCACTTCATTTTACTGCGGATTCATTTACAAACAAACTAAAAGATGATGTTGTGCTACGATATTGGATCCGACAGTAATGTTGCGACACAAGTGTAACTGTTTTCATTACGTGATCACTATTGCTTTGTCTGTTTGTCTGTTCAAACAGTTTGTTTGATATATGAGTATTTGTGACCCTGGAGCACAAAAGCAGTCATAAGTAGCACAGGTATATTTATAGCAATAGCCAACAATACATTGTATGGGTCAAAATTATACATTTTTCTTTTATGCCAAAAATCATTAGGATATTAAGTAAACATCATGTTCCATGAAGATATTTTGTAAATTTACTACCGTAAATATATCAAAACATTTTCAAATACTCAGATTTTCAGATAGTTGTATCTCGGCCAAATATTGTCATATCCTAACAAACCCCACATCAATAAAAAGCTTATTTATTCAGCTTTCAGATGATGTATAAATCTCAATTTCAAAAAACTGACACTTATGACTGTTTTTTATGGTCCAGGGTAACATTTATACATTTTTGACCTAAATCACAGCAGCGTCCATCTGTGAGGAATGTAGGCTCTCAAACACACACAACTATTAGCCAATCACAGCAGTGGGCGTTTACTTCCGAGTCGACAATCCTCCACGCCTATTCAAACAGAGTTTTCTGATGAGGGGAGTTAAAAACAGGACAGAAAATAGCCTATTACTTCTAAATTAGATGTTTTTTGATATAAAAATCTTGATAACATTATAAGTGGAATTACTACTCGCCATATCACCACTCGCAGCAGGTCTCGGGAGCGAGGTGGTTCGGTACGGTGGCCGAGGTGCTTCGTCTGACTGCTTTGAATCAGGACTCGGGCATCTGTGAGAAGATTCGTCACTCAGTTGTAAGGTTCTCTTTTCCACGTCTCGTGAGAGCGTGGAGCTCGCTTCATCTTCCCGCCTCACTCGGTCTATGTCAGTCTCTAGGTAGGTCCTTCCTAACATTACCGTTTCCTCTTGAGTTCTTCTCAGGGTTTCGCTGGCGTCCAGAATCTTGCAGCTTGGCATGCACTTGGCCCACTTGTACATGTTACTGTCCCTGGAATCACAGGCACTGGGACCAAACCAAGGACTGGAAACCGGGGTTGGATTTAGGCATGGGAGAGACGATGTTTGTGGCTCCTTCTGACGGATAGGCGCTCCGAAGGCTTGCAGACACTCAGGGTTCAGGACCCTACATGTAACCTCGTCAAGAAACTGAGAAAACTTGAGCTTCTCTTCGATCTTCTGCTCTAAGTCGGATGACACTGTTGAAGCAGCGGAGGTTCCCTGACTCGACGACGAATCCCTGTGTTTTGCATCGACCTGCTCCACTCCCTCCTGGCTCTCCGATCCCATCACACTGCCCTGGCAGCTGTCGGAGTTCTGGTAGCCCGTCTCAGAATCGCTCGTACCTTCGGGTCGACTTGCAGAGCCGGCACGCACCCGGAAAACCTCCTCGCTGTGCTGCTTAATAGAGCTGCGCAGCAGACAAGTGGCTCCGGAGCTCCAGCTGTTGGTGTCCCAGCTGTCGTCTTCACTGGAGCTCCGGAGGCTTGGGCTGGAGCTCCGCAGGCTGAGACTGGAGCTCCGCAGAGTCGAGGAGGTGGGAAAGCTCTTGAGGCTGGTCACCGAACCCTTTAGGCTCGACAGGGAGCCTTGCAGGCTCAAGACGGAGCCCTTCAGATTGGTGGTGGAACCAGGCTTGTGCAGGGTAGGCGAGGAAAGGCTGGGTGGACAGCGTGGCTGTGGATCTTCATCTAGGTCGCTCTGGCATCCTGAGAAGATTGGACAAGAAACCGTGGATGAACAGGAGCCACGCTCCTGCCTTCCAGACGCCGTCTTGGGCCTCGGCTGCCTCTTTAGAGTGGACACCATCCCGTTTACCGTAACCCCTCTTCTTGTTTTCGATGAGGCATTCTGGATTTTCACCTCCATTATTGGTGTGTGTAGAAAACTGGACCATGATGAGCTGGGCTGGCTTTAAAGCCCTGATCCTCGATCACACAGTTGCCCTAGATGCATTTACCTCCCGTCACGAGCAGCTGAACTCTGTGAGCGTGACACACTTTCTCAAACGCTCTCTCGGCTCTGCAGGGACAAACTCATACAGCTGTTAAAACATGCAGATGCAACGGTCAGTTTTCTAAATATGGATACAAAGGTGAAAACACAGTCTTTCCTGGTGGTGAACAAACCTTCCATATGTGTTCAGATAGAGTCCTGGTTAACTTTCCAGGTCAGTTGCTCTTTAGAACAGGCCATTGATCATGATGCCACGTGATAGACGGGATGTGGGGCAGAACTTGAGTTCCATAAATCGATTCCTCAATGGAGTTGTTGTTTACCATGTTAGAGCCGGCTCTGTGTGAGCAGTATGGCCGGTTGATGATGTCTCTCTGTTTTAGACTAAATTATAGGCTACAAGCTGCCGGTTTGCGTGTTGTTTAATGGAGCATCAGAGCCGTGTGCAGCTGAGCTAAAGTGAAGAAATGAAGAACATTCAAAGTGACGATGTAAACAACTGCAGTATATATTCAGAGTAGACTTGAGACTAGCTAAAGGCAATGGGATAGCAGGTGTGGAAAAGGGAATGTGAAAATGTACATTGAAACTGTAGGCACAATCATTTCATTCTCAAAACTACAACAAACACACACAAAGGAAAACTGATCTGCTTGTGTTAAAGAGATGGTATGGATTTGACCCTACATCCTCTTTTTCCTGGACATTTACATTACATTTAGTCATTTAGCAGATGCTTTTATCCAAATGAGGACAATGGAAGCAATCAAAATCAACAAAAGAGCAATGATATGTAAGTGCTATGACAAGTCTCGGTTAGCTTAACGCAGTACACGTAGCAATTAATTATATAATAAATAAAAAGAAAACAGATAAAATAGAAAAAGAATAGAGCAAGCTAGTATTAGATGCCTTTCTTTTTTGCTTTTTGTTAATTGTGTAATAAATAAAAAGAAAACAAATAGATAGAACACAAAAAGAATAGAGAAGCTAGTGTTAGGTTTTTTTTGTTTTGTTTTGTTTTTTTTTTTGTTTTTTTTTCCTAGCCAGGATTTCCATATTGTCTAAACTGTCCAGGTTATGACTTTGTGATCCTATTGTTTTCATGCTTGGTGGAGGTAATGACTGAAAATAGTTTGAGCAGCAGCATGCAGGTATTGTACATAATCAACCAATCGTGGGATGGGAGACTATATGGAATCTACAGAGAACAGCCAAAGCAAATTGAATACACGTACATATAATGTATAAAGACTACAGAGAGACTGTCAACAGGAGATCAAAGCCAAAAACCCACATTTTAGGCAATTTAGAAATCCCAGCCAGGACATATGTGGGAAAAAAAGAGAACATGATCTTTCAGTCATCATTTACTGTCCCTCATGTTGTTCCAAACTTGAATGCCTCTCTTTCTTCTGTGGAACATGAAGATATTTTGAAGAACAATGTGAACCAAACAACACTGGAGCCCATAGACTGCCATTATATGGACAAAAAAAAACAAAAAAAAAAACACTGAGGCATTTTGTGTTGCACAGAAGACAGAAAATCATACAGGTTTGGAGAGACATGAGAGCAAGTGAATGATGACAGAATGATCTTTTTGGGTGAACAATCCACTTAAGATGGCCAATTCAATATCTGATTAATGAAAATGTAGTGCTGTATTGACTAATGACAGCAAGCTATTGAATCAATGGCAGTCTGAAGGCTGAAACTAAAAAACTTCTGGCCTACTGCGTACTTATAAAACATATATTTCATAGTCTCTTGGGTCACTGAATGCCTATGGAGTCACATCAATTTAACAGACAATTAAATGGAATATTGTTTAGAATGAGTGATGGCTGAGTGAGAGAGGCCTGCAGATTCATCAATAGACACGTCAATAGACCCTTAAGCAATATGCTGAACAGACATGGAGAGTTCAGCACAAAAGAGTCTGTCTCACACACACAAACACTGAACATCTTGCTGAGGATGATCTCAGATGACGTCCGATCCGAGCTGCTGTTTGCATGCAGATGTAAGTCATTAGAATGCAGAGATGAGGCTAAACAAACACCCACAGTGTGCATAAAACCTCTGTAGACTGAGAACATTAATATTACATGCATTTTACCTTTTTTGAATAGTTGGGGTTATCTGAGCATGCATATGATAGATAATATGGATTGGCCAGTTTCTTTCATTTTCATCTGCCACACAACTGTAGAAATCAATAGACATAAAAAAGATTAGATTAGTGTGTGATGCGCGTGGTATCTTTTTGGCAGTTTCTTTCATTTTTCTATCCTCTATGTAAAAATCATCCTAAAAGATTGTGAATCTCAAGGAAAATTTCAGCTGCTGCGAGAGCCGATCATTAAAGTCAATGGAGCAAAACCTCCCGTAGTGCGAGAAGCATACACGGATGATCGCTGTTTGATTTATGCTTTAGTGATGATCAATAACTGTCTTAAAGAAACCAATGAAGAGATTCAGATACTCAGAAACTTCTATGGATGTGTTATTAATCTGTACGCTCAGCTGATGAACTCCAGTCTCGCGCCGCACACTAATATCAGCAGATATCAATGCAGTGCACAGGAGAATTCTGAGAAAATCTCTGAGACTTCAGATGATTTGTCTCATCTCAATACCTCATTCACATTACATGCATGCATTTGTCAGACGCTTTTACCAAACCAACTTGGTTTGCAATGAATGATTGAACATTTTTTCAGTTTAATGCATTAATTGAAAAAATATATGCAATGTATGCTTGTATGCAATGCAATTCTCTGAATCGAACCCATGGGTGGCCCTTGTTACTTGAGTCTTGAGTCAGAATGATCAAAATTCAGCGATCATCTCTGGTATTAATGAGTTTTTAGATGATTTGTGCTGTCTCAGTTCCTCAGTGTCAATGCTGACATCAGTGTGGAGATTACTATAGGAAAATAGTGCAGATATCAGGGACGTCCTCTCTGATTCGTGTATAACCTGAGCACGGATCCACCGTTTAATTATACTACAATGACTCCAAACTTCAGAACAAACTTGAGAACTCATTAGTCACCTTGCCAAATGTGATG
Source organism: Spinibarbus caldwelli (assembly GCA_039654775.1). NCBI lineage: Eukaryota > Metazoa > Chordata > Actinopteri > Cypriniformes > Cyprinidae > Spinibarbus > Spinibarbus caldwelli. The sequence goes on along the minus strand of CM077251.1, from coordinate 312,928 downwards.
TTGATTAATGTGTGTCTACCTGATCACAATCACATTTCTTCATCCACAGCGACAACAACACAATCATACTAATATACTTTTAAAATAGTTACTCGATTGAACACAGCCATATTTACCACTAAGCAGTCTATGAAAAGGGGTTTCGGATGTCAGCTAGTAATTGATCAATCACACCTGAAATACTGTAAATTAAGTGTAGTTTGTGCACTTTCCTAGTATTTATTGCATCAGAGCAGCTTTACAGAAAATAGTGCCTTGTGAGCAAGCCAAAGTTTTCATAATTGTTTTATTTTCTGCACTTTACATCATTAGTGTTGCACTGCTGCATTTCATTTCCTTGTACTCGTAAAACCGCGAAAACAGCACCATATGGCAACGATATCAAGATCTCTTGCATTAATGTATGCAGTCCACTTCTCTTTTGGGATAATGCTAATTGCAGTTGTTTAATGAAGGATCTGTGGGGGGTTATTATGACCTTTCACACGCCTCTCATTTGCATATCTCAAGAGAAACTGATCTTTTGTCAAGTGTGCTTCAGTGGCCTCTGGTGGACACAATGAAGCTGCTGCTCATATTCTGTGTGTCATATCAGACACTCATAAAGTGACTGTGTTATAATATGAGATTAGAACTAGGACGAAGGTTTGATTTTGACATTGGTGGGAACATAGCAGACAACTACTCCAACATTTTCACATTTATGGTAGACTTTTGACCACAGTTTCATGTCATCTAAAGTCTTTATTTATAGCTATAGTAGCTAACATACTCATAATTCATAAAGAGAGCTGTTTATTTTAGCCTATTCTTTAGACAATAATACACAATTCTGATTATGTAAAACAAACCACTCAACAGCAGCAGTTTTAAAGATGTTTTCTTTGAATTGTTTTGCTACTTAAAAGAGAATATAGCAAGATGTAACTTATTTTGTGTTTCCTGCAAGCTATGTTTCACATACATAAACAAAAATCTGGATCTAAATCTCACTTTTATTTATTCAAAGTTGGTCTAGACAAGTATAGGGAAACTCTCCAACGTTCTGTTCATCTGAAAGCAGTGAAAACTGCATCTCTATATGTGTGTCCTCTTAAGGTGTAAATTTATTACTTTTTGTTTGCTTGCTTGTTTTTTGTTAACCTTATGAAAATTAACTATGGTTTTACTACACAAGTAAAAATCATGGTTACTACACTTTTACTATAATAAAATGACTGTTAATTTTCTTAAGGGATTTGTATGTGTGTATACTTTCTTTTTATAACAGGTTTGATGTTTTGTACTGTTTGATAAAAAAGAAAGAAAGAAAGAAAGAAAGAAAGAAAGAAAGAAAGCAGAAAAATGTTTTGAGATACACACTCCGAAATCCTGCTCTGAATCAAAAGATTTGTGAATCCGGTCTGAAGTTCTGATTCAGAGTTTTGAAAAGCTCCGTTTCACCCATCACTATACATGCTTTTTAAAATCATTACAAGCAGTGTCGTTTGTTTGAGATATTTTTAAGAGTTCCAATAAAACAGAATAGATCAGGCAAGTCTAAAATGCAAAGTTCTCCAGAGCATAACAGAGCATAAAGAGAAGAGGAAAAAAATGATAAATAGATTATAAGAAATAAATAAGTCACTGTTGAGAAAATTCAGAGATTTACAGTCATTTACTTTTCTGTTTTTCGTCATCACAGCAAATTCTTTAGGAAACTGTAGGCAATTGTTCAAAGTTAAATTAGCATAATTCAAACACATATTATATAAGAATGCAGCATTTATGCCAAAAATAATTTCACAAGTTTGTGCCATTTTTTGAGTGAAGGAAATGTCTATCCAGCACATCAAAACATTTTTCACTGGAGAACAGTTAAAGTAGGCCTACGAAAAAATCTCTTATGATATCTGTTCACAGTTCTTGCAGTAGTAATAATACTATTAATTCCAGTAGTATAAAATTTTATTCCAGTACATCCTAATTTTGTGACATGAGCAGATACAGTGAATATAATGACAAACTAATGTCTGCATGTGCATTTATTAATCATCACTGCTGTCATTAATCATTTAATATCAGACGTGTGAGACAGTCACTATTTTGCTTTATTATCAGTATCTGACAGTGCAGATCTTTACACAGAAACGCATTCATAAAGTCAGTGATCTCAGAGAGCAGCGTGATGTTATTACAGTAAAACACTGTGAGCAGAATCAGTGTAATGAGAGTGAAGCTCACCGCAGGCTGTTTATGGACACACCTGCTTTAGATCATGTTCTCCATGAGATAGCGGGGTCTAATTCTCTCTGATATATCAGTGTGTGTGTCTTAAAATAGAGCAGGAGAATGTGGTGCTCCCTCTGTTGCCATGACAACCGCTGCCTGCATATGTATAAAACTGGCTCGTATCCACCAGGACCCAATTATTTTTCAGAGGTACGTCACACAAAAGAGACGCACTGATGAACAGAATACAGCAACATCAGTCCCTGTGAACATCATATGCATCACACACATATCTCTGTGAGAATAAGAAATCTGAATGAGTTCTGAGGTGTATGCACTGTAAACCAGGTAAATATTAAAAACATGAAGAGTTTTCAGCTGCTGCAGGTGCTTATAATGATCTGTTTCTGATAGTTTAGCTGTGATGATCCCATCTGAAGACTTTAGTGTGAATGACAAACACTGTCTGAGATTTTCTTCTGCACACACACACTCACACACTCACACATACACACACACACACTCACTCACACACACACACACACACACACACACACACACACACAAACACACACACTCTCACACACACACATGCGCACACACACACACACACACACACTCTCACACACACACGCGCACACACACACACACACACACACACACACACTCACTCACTCACACACACACACACACACTCTCACACACACACACGCGCACACACACACACACACGCACACGCACACACGCACACACACTCACACACACACACACACACACAAGTGCTTTATGAAATGAGTAACTAAATGCTTTGATGCTTTGAATCAATAATCCTCACAGATTGGAAATCCAGCTGTTATTGAGTGTGTTTGACACTTTAAAGTGGCTTTGATTTGGGCTTTTTCTCTGTGTTTCTTCATAAACCGTGTATATGATCAGACGCTCTTATGACTGAAGCTCAGAGATCTGGAGGTTATTGTACAGTAGATACAGTTAAACCTTTCATCTCTATGTGTGATTATTAGATAATCCTTTTCTAATCAATCTCTTGTCCTGCTTTCATCTTTAAACAGACTTTCTAATGATGCATTGATAGTGTTTCCTTTGACAAACACATGCTGTTTTGTACCCCATTGACTTTCATTGTGTGAACAAAAAATAGTTGTCTAAAATACCTGCTTTTGTGTTGCACAAAAGAAAGAAAGTCAAACAGAAAATCAAATGATTTTTGTGTGAACTATGCCTATATGTGATCTTATGAAATAACATTGTAGATATGATATAGAAACATGCTTTAATTAAATGTATTTCAGAAGCTTATAAAAGCTATCCGTCACACTTTAGTTTTATATCATTAGACTTAACGAACAATATTTAAAAATAGATAAAAATAATACTGTATTGTCCTCACAATCAGGCAGCAGGATTCAGTCGTGATTAAAGTTCTTGTGAATTTTTGGCATAAAAGAAAAATGTATAATTTTGACCCATACAATGTATTGTTGTCTATAAATATACCTGTGCTACTTATGATTGCTTTTGTGCTCCAGGCTCACATATTTGTATTGGAAAACAAGAAAATAATTTTTGCAGTACAGTGTTCACTTCTTAGTGTTGTTCATGTTGATCTTTTCATTCTCCTTTTGTTTGGCTCATGTCTGGATGTCCATTTAACTCTCCAGTAAGACTAATGTTATTCCAGTTTCTATTCATATGGAAAACATGCATGTTGGTGCTTTTTAATGCAGACGTAATGAATCAGTGATTGTGATGATCTCCCTCACATCATTTATAATTACTGTATTGTGACACTGTCTGTTTCCAGATCAGATGCTGTGTTTCACACTGAGCTGTTAAGAGTGAGACAGACAGAAGGTGAGACGATTCAGTGAACTCTATCTGCAGATTAATTCATCTTTCCATCCTGACGAATCCTCAGGTTTGTGGTTCTGCAGGTCGAGCTCAGTTTCACACAGACAGATTTTAAATGATTGGGTTTTTATCATCATTTGGTGCTTACGGTAAAAATGAACTCACATCTAAGAGTTTCAAAGGGAATGTGAGAAATAGAAATCAAACCTGTGCATCAGAACTGAAGATGAGATGTTGAGCAAATCTCAATGGCTAGATTGTTTATGAGAATGTAGCTCTATAATCGGCCAACTCTAATCTGATAAATGCGACTATAAAGCATGAAGATATAAGATAATTATAAACATTAACCTCATGCATTTCTGTAAAGCTGCTTTGAAACAATGCACTATATAAATACGCTGAACTTGACTTGATGTTTAATCAAACGCTGAATTTTAGATTGCAGATGGTCCAAAATGCATCCGCAAGATTGCTCACAGGCACTCGTAAATTAGAGCATATTACCTCGGTGTTAAAAGCATTGCATCGGTTGCCCGTTTCTCTTAGAATTAACTATAAAATTTTATTATTAGTTTTTAAATTGCTACACGGTTTAGTTCCATCTTATATTGCTGATCTAATCAAGGAACAAAGGACAACGAGATCCCTACGATCCCAAACACAGAAACTTCTTGTTGTTCCTCGGTCTAAGTTGAAATCTAGAGGGAATCGTGTGTTTGCGGTCGCTGCCCCTAAATTATGGAACAGCTTGCCACTATATATTAGGGACGTACCGACACTCGGTCAGTTTAAGAGCCATTTAAAAACATACCTTTTTATGATAGCGTTCGATCTAAGATAAGTGCGAAGGTTGCTAGTGCCATATATGGCTTTTCTGATCTTATTTAAAATGTATTTTGATTGTTTTTTAAGGTCTTTGCTATACTATTCATTTAGATGAATGTGATCCCTTTAAATGTTGTCTCCTGCTCATTGTGTTACTGTTTGTACAGCACTATGGTCAACGTTGTTGTTTTATTCAGTGCTTTAGAAATAAATTTGAATTTGAATTTGAATTTGAAAACGCATAATGCATCATCCTCGATCCATCTATCATATCACACAGATCGAGACACCTGCAGGACTCTGATTTCATCAACATCATCCTCATCCTCCTTTGTGCATTGTTCCTATGGCAACGCGACACGGATGGAAGCGGTGAATGGAGCCGCAGCAGCATTTTGCCCTCGTTCTGTCGCTTTTGCTGCTGAATCCTGATGCTTCATTACTGGAAACACACACGTCTCGCATGATGAATGAGAGCCGGCTTATGAAATTAAGCATGCCGTCACGGCAGCTGCGTTTCACACACACACACACACACACACGCACGCATGCACAGGAAGCTCCTCTAGGGAATGAAATCAATAGCTTTATATTCCTGCAATCAATGAATCGCTCTGCAGCTCTGAATAACAGAAGCAAACAAACACTCAACGAGAATTAGTTAAAGGGCAGCAGACATGATTCACAGAAATATGAGATTGACACATGTCAGAGGTGAACTACACACACACATGTTGAGTTTCCATGTTTTATGGAGACTCTCCATAGGCGTAATGGTTTTTATACTGCACAAACTGTATTTTCTATTGCCCTACACCAACCCTACACCTAAACCTACCCCTTACAGGAAACTTTCTGCATTTTTAGATTTTCAAAAAACTTCATTTTGTATGATTTATAAGCTTGTTTCCTCATGGAGACCAAAAAATGTCCCCAAGAGGACAAGGATTTTGGATATTGCCATCTTTGTGGGGACATTTGGACCCCATAACAGTGAATACCAGTACTCACACACACACACACACACACACACACACACACACACACACATACACGGTACCGATGGCATTCTGCAGAACAGCTTGAACAGGTTTTACTCCAGTAAAGGTCACGCTGAACCTGAGAAGAAGAACACATTACACCGCCGTTCATTAAACATGAAGGTACTGACTGTTTTACTCTCATCTTTCTGCATTTCTCCACAGATTCAGCAGAAACAGCTGGAGAACAGTTTTTCTGAATGATGTAAGACTACTGTAACTCCATCATATTTAGGGAACGATGTGAACGAGAGCCTCCTAAAAGACCCACAGACCAATGTTTTCCAGTTACAACAGGAACAGATCTCTCCTCCGGTTAGATTTTCATTCAGAGTGAGTTTGTGTCCATGTGACATGCTGTAGTTTCACAGGTTATTATTTTTGAGCAGCTCCGGTGGCATCATTTACATTTGGCAGAAGTTTTCACCCAAAGTGACTTACACTGAATTGAAGATATACGTTTGATCAGTTCATGCAATCCCTGCTAATCAAACCCATGACCATAATGCTCTGTGTTTGAGCTACAGGAACACTTTTAATGTCACAGATGAGAAACACAACTCATCCTCTTCTTCTGCTCTGTATTTCTGCTCTGGCTTGTTTCCTAGTCTCGCTTTCTAATAAACCTGGCATTGTACACTATGAATATTACTGGCTCTGTGACAAATTGCTTATCCTTCTCTATTGTGTATCATTTTGGATAGAAGCCTCTCTTAAATGCATAAATGTAAATGTTATTTAAAAGCCAAAATGTGGTTGCTGTTTCTAAAACAATCATCACAAATCTTTAACATTACACATGCTAACTTTCACTGATAAGTTTGAATTTTTCTTACAGGCATCTTTCTGCAATTATATCCACAGATAACTCAAGTGCTCATCTGCTCTCAGTTTCATGTCCTGGCATGAAAATTGCACTTTGATTTGGCGCTCACATGACAATTGGATTAGATGAAGTTCACAGCCCTGCACCTATGAATAGAAACCAATCTGACTTTTGTCATGGTCATGTGTCAGGAATCATGATCAATGGAGGATTTTCCCACAAACCCATCATCTACATCAGTGTAGGCAGCGAGTACTGAAATTCTCAACAGTTTTGTCAGAAAGGTTTGATTTTGAGTTGGGCTTGGAAAAAAAAATAATTAGTTCTGCCAGAGAAAGATAAAACTCAAGAATAATGAACATCCTTTATGTTGCCTGAGGAAAACACATTGATCTGCCCTGGACTCATTGAGCTGATTTAGTGAGTTGTTCCTGCAGCGTTTCAATGGAGATCTTCAATGTTCTTCAGTCTTTGTGTCTAACGTAAGCTTGACCTCAATTAAAAGGGCTGCAATTGATACCCAAGAGCTCATTTTCCCCTTTAAGTGTTTCTGGAAGAGTATGAGAGGCGTCTCTTGGCTGGAAAACGGCACGTTTATTGGAGGTCGTGTGTGATGTTTGGCTTGATGGCTGTGTGAATCAGCTGGCATTGATTTGTCATCACTCAAACTGACCTGCTAGTTCTCTTTTTTCAGCACACCTGTTGAAGTAAACCTATAGATCCTTCCTTTGTATAATAAGGGTGGTTTCTTATGATGAATAAATATTAATTATAGTAGTTTAATTAATTGTGAACCAATGAGTCTCATCAAAGTAAGACTGAGTAACATTTGGGGACAAACCTAATTATCCCCCGTCATGAAATTGATCTTTCAATACAGGTGTTTTTCAGAGACAAATCACAGATGTACAGCCTCTTCAATAATGGTGTGGAATAACTAATGATCCATCCCACAGCGGCTGGTTATTACGCTCATGGCTGTAAATCTACAGCACATTTACAGCAGACTCCATCAACGTGTCAAGACTGAATTGACCTCTTTTTATTTTATGCCACGGTTATATGCATGTCATTTATTGTCATCTGTCTCTCTGCAGGTTGTATCAGTAAATAACACAGATCTCAGAGGTTTATAAATAAAATGAGCATGTAAAATTCTCTAACATCATTAAGGTGCCTGTCCTGCTGAGTTATAATTACTCCAAATGAAGGCCAGAGAGGCCGAGCGTCACCTTCAGCGCCGCTGTTCATTTGTTCATTTTCCCTGTTCCTGCTGTAATCAATCATCACTGAATGACGGCCGCTTGTCCACAGCATCTCATCGAGCCAGAGAGACCCTCAGGATGGAGGAAAATAATGGATCTCAAATGAGATCAAAGTGCCTCAAATCAATGGCTGATCCCTGTCCTTTAATAAGCTGAATGAAAAGCTGATATTTCATAGCAGCCACTGTGCTGGTTATAAAACACATTCAAATCAAGTTGGATATATTGCCTCTACGACGAGACTGAATTGTTTTTACAGTCCCCCCGCAGTTTCATCCTTATGTACTGGAGCTTTTTCACAGACGGCCTGTTTTTCCAGCGAGAGCGAGGTTATCAGTGTTTATATCCAGACGAGTGCCAGAGCAGCGCCGGTGATAAGAAACGCAGCACATGTAGGTCATTGCTGAGAATAGAGACGCGCTGCCCTGCGCTTGAATTCCTGTGCCAAGAAATTATTTCCCTGCTAGGACAGCGATTTCTTCAGTGAGAGCCGACGATTTAGAGGCCCAACTAACGTTTAATTGGGCCTTTGGGCATAAAGGTACAGCTGAAATACCCTCGTGTCAAGCTAAGGATCAAATAATTCATCAAAACATATCATGAAAAATCGTTTATAAACAAAAACTCTCTGTACTATCCAAAAACAGCATGAAAACTAAGGCTGTGCTCAGAATAGCTCACTAGTCTTTCCACATCTACAGTAGGAATACTGTGTAGAAGTCAGACAGTCATGCTGTAGATGTTTAAAGGCACAGCAGTGGAAAACCAGCCTCTTTAATGGTCAGGATCAGAGAGCAGGTAAAAAAATTATATCATGACTGACAGGAAAAATTACAATCGAAAAGAGAAGAATTATGATATGAGCCCATGTTTAGTGTTCAGAGAGTTCAGAAGGTGTAACTCCAGTTTCTGGATGCTTGTTCAAAAGAGCTGCAATTTAGTGATAAGTGATGCTTGTTAGTTGATGGTTTTGATGGGTAAAGTTTAGTTCAGTGGTGTTTGTGTGTGTAGGTGATGGGTAAAGTTTAGTTCAGTGGTGTTTATGTGTGTATGTGATGGTGTTGATGGGTGGAGTTTAGCTCAGTGGTGTTTATGTGTGTAGGTGATGGGTGGAGTTTAGCTCAGTGGTGTTTATGTGTGTAGTAAGGTGATGGGTGGAGTTTAGCTCAGTGGTGTTTATGTGTGTAGGTGATGGGTGGAGTTTAGTTCAGTGGTGTTTATGTGTGTAGGTGATGGGTGGAGTTTAGCTCAGTGGTGTTTATGTGTGTAGTTAGGTGATGGGTGGAGTTTAGTTCAGTGGTGTTTATGTGTGTAGTAAGGTGATGGGTGGAGTTTAGTTCAGTGGTGTTTATGTGTGTAGGTGATGGGTGAGGTTTAGTTCAGTGGTGTTTATGTGTGTAGTAAGGTGATGGGTGGAGTTTAGTTCAGTGGTGTTTATGTGTGTAGGTGATGGGTGAGGTTTAGTTCAGTGGTGTTTATGTGTGTAGTTAGGTGATGGGTGGGGTTTAGTTCAGTGGTGTTTATGTGTGTAGTAAGGTGATGGGTGGAGTTTAGCTCAGTGGTGTTTATGTGTGTAGGTGATGGGTGGAGTTTAGTTCAGTGGTGTTTATGTGTGTAGGTGATGGGTGGAGTTTAGTTCAGTGGTGTTTATGTGTGTAGGTGATGGGTGGAGTTTAGCTCAGTGGTGTTTATGTGTGTAGGTGATGGGTGGGGTTTAGTTCAGTGGTGTTTATGTGTGTAGGTGATGGGTGGAGTTTAGTTCAGTGGTGTTTATGTGTGTAGGTGATGGGTGGGGTTTAGTTCAGTGGTGTTTATGTGTGTAGGTGATGGGTGGAGTTTAGTTCAGTGATGTTTATGTGTGTAGTAAGGTGATGGGTGGAGTTTAGTTCAGTGGTGTTTATGTGTGTAGGTGATGGGTGGGGTTTAGTTCAGTGGTGTTTATGTGTGTAGGTGATGGGTGGAGTTTAGTTCAGTGGTGTTTATGTGTGTAGTAAGGTGATGGGTGGGGTTTAGTTCAGTGGTGTTTATGTGTGTGGGTGATGGGTGGAGTTTAGTTCAGTGATGTTTATGTGTGTAGTAAGGTGATGGGTGGAGTTTAGTTCAGTGGTGTTTATGTGTGTAGTAAGGTGATGGGTGGGGTTTAGTTCAGTGGTGTTTATGTGTGTAGGTGATGGGTGGGGTTTAGTTCAGTGGTGTTTATGTGTGTAGGTGATGGGTGGGGTTTAGTTCAGTGGTGTTTATGTGTGTGGGTGATGGGTGGAGTTTAGTTCAGTGATGTTTATGTGTGTAGTAAGGTGATGGGTGGAGTTTAGTTCAGTGGTGTTTATGTGTGTAGTAAGGTGATGGGTGGGGTTTAGTTCAGTGGTGTTAATGTGTGTAGTAAGGTGATGGGTGGGGTTTAGTTCAGTGGTGTTTATGTGTGTGGGTGATGGGTGGAGTTTAGTTCAGTGGTGTTTATGTGTGTAGTAAGGTGATGGGTGGTGTTTAGTTCAGTGGTGTTTATGTGTGTAGTAAGGTGATGGGTGGGGTTTAGTTCAGTGGTGTTTATGTGTGTAGTAAGGTGATGGGTGGGGTTTAGTTCAGTGGTGTTTATGTGTGTAGTAAGGTGATGGGTGGAGTTTAGTTCAGTGGTGTTTGTGTGTGTAGGTGATGGGTGGGGTTTAGTTCAGTGGTGTTTATGTGTGTAGGTGATGGGTGGGGTTTAGTTCAGTGGTGTTTATGTGTGTAGGTGATGGGTGGGGTTTAGTTCAGTGGTGTTTGTGTGTGTAGGTGATGGGTGGAGTTTAGCTCAGTGGTGTTTATGTGTGTAGGTGATGGGTGGGGTTTAGCTCAGTGGTGTTTATGTGTGTAGGTGATGGGTGGGGTTTAGTTCAGTGGTGTTTATGTGTGTAGGTGATGGGTGGAGTTTAGTTCAGTGGTGTTTGTGTGTGTAGGTGATGGGTGGAGTTTAGTTCAGTGGTGTTTATGTGTGTAGGTGATGGGTGGGGTTTAGTTCAGTGGTGTTTATGTGTGTAGTAAGGTGATGGGTGGAGTTTAGTTCAGTGGTGTTTATGTGTGTAGGTGATGGGTGGGGTTTAGTTCAGTGGTGTTTGTGTGTGTAGGTGATGGGTGGAGTTTAGTTCAGTGGTGTTTATGTGTGTAGGTGATGGGTGGAGTTTAGCTCAGTGTGTCAGGCTGAGGCAGCAGCATCTCGTGGAGCTTCAGTCAGATTCATCGCTGTTACTCGCTCTGACCGTCGCGCACTTTCTCAGATGAGTTTCTGTGTTTCCAGCGCGCTGAGTTAGGCAGCTGGAGGACTAGTTTAGCTGAGTTAGGCAGCTGGAGGACTAGTTTAGTTTAGCGATGTCCTGCTCGCGCGCTCAGCGGTGAGTTTGTGTGATGATGTGAAGGTGATTATCAGCGGAGGATCGAGGATCGAGCTGCGGGAGGATGAATGTATTTCTCCGGCTCAGATTCTCATTTCTGCTGCTCCTCTGCGCGCTTGTTTCTGCTCAAGGTGAATATCGATATTAATATCTACACTATATGGCTCTTATTTCACTGCTTTACGGACGCGCATCATCATATCTGTTGCGTTTCTACTGCTGTCAGTCAACTTCATGTGTTGGAGTTGTGAGACATGATAAGTGACAGGCGAGTGTTTATTCATCACTAATATGTGTGTGTGTGTGTGTGTGTGTGTGTGTGTGTTTAGGTCCAGAATGTGGAGCTGGATGTCATCACGGCTTCTGTGAGCAGTCTGGAGAATGCAGGTGTGTGTGTGTGCGCGCGCGCGCGTGTGTGTGTGTGTGCGCGCGCGTGTGTTAGACGTCATTAACCTTTTTAGAAACTATTGAACAATTGAATGCTGTCAGTGTGTGAGAGATTTTAATCTATCTCACTAGAAGAGCCTCACATACCGGTGCATCTCAATAAATTAGAATGTCGTGGAAAAGTTCATTTATTTCAGTAATTCAACTCAAATTGTGAAACTCGTGTATTAAATAAATTCAGTGCACACAGACTGAAGTAGTTTAAGTCTTTGGTTCTTTTAATTGTGATGATTTTGGATCAGTTTGTGGCACTGCTGAGGTGGTATGGAAGCCCAGGTTTCTTTGACAGTGGCCTTCAGCTCATCTGCATTTTTTGGTCTCTTGTTTCTCATTTTCCTCTTGACAATACTCCATAGATTCTCTATGGGGTTCAGGTCTGGTGAGTTTGCTGGCCAGTCAAGCACACCAACACCATGGTCATTTAACCAACTTTTGGTGTTTTTGGCAGTGTGGGCAGGTGCCAAATCCTGCTGGAAAATGAAATCAGCATCTTTAAAAAGCTGGTCAGCAGAAGAAAGCATGAAGTGCTCCAAAATTTCTTGGTAAACGGGTGCAGTGACTTTGGTTTTCAAAAAACACAATGGACCAACACCAGCAGATGACATTGCACCCCAAATCATCACAGACTGTGGAAACTTAACACTGGACTTCAAGCAACTTGGGCTATGAGCTTCTCCACCCTTCCTCCAGACTCTAGGACCTTGGTTTCCAAATGAAACACAAAACTTGCTCTCATCTGAAAAGAGGACTTTGGACCACTGGGCAACAGTTCAGTTCTTCTTCTCCTTAGCCCAGGTAAGACGCCTCTGACGTTGTCTGTGGTTCAGGAGTGGCTTAACAAGAGGAATACGACAACTGTAGTCAAATTCCTTGACACGTCTGTGTGTGGTGGCTCTTGATGCCTTGACCCCAGCCTCAGTCCATTCCTTGTGAAGTTCACCCAAATTCTTGAATCGATCTTGCTTGACAATCCTCATAAGGCTGCGGTTCTCTCGGTTGGTTGTGCATCTTTTTCTTCCACACTTTTTCCTTCCACTCAACTTTCTGTTAACATGCTTAGATACAGCACTCTGTGAA
>CM077251.1:257500-295000 GCA_039654775.1 Spinibarbus caldwelli | reverse complement strand
TAATATCCTAATGATTTTTGGCATAAAAGAAAAATGGATAATTTTGACCCATTCAATGTATTGTTGGCTATTGCTACAAATATACCTGTGCTACTTATGACTGCTTTTGTGCTCCAGGGTCACGTATAATCCAAAGACATGACTTTTTAACCGTGGTGTCAAAATGAAGTTAAAATAAGGGAAGGGATCTGATGTGTTTGCGTGTTTCTCCTCTCCTCCGCAGCGCTCGCTGTCAGAACGGAGGAACCTGTGTGAACACCAGTGGCTCTGACAGCCGTTCCTCGTGTCTCTGTCCAGCTGGATTCACCGGCCCGTCCTGTGAGCTCCACATCAGCAAGCTCAAGCACAAACCCCGAGTGAAAGCGTCAGCTCCGGCTCACGCGTTCCACAAGCTGCTGCTGCGTCCGGCCGAGTCTGATCCGCTGGTCACCCGCAGCCAGATCATCTGCTTCGCCGTTCTGGGGCTCCTCACCTGTCTGGTGATCCTGGGCACGACGGGCATCGTCTTCTTTAACCGCTGCGAGACGTGGATGGCGAACGCCAAGTACAGTCAGCTGGTGCGACAGCAGAGAGCGTCTGACCGCGAGCAGCATTCGCTCAACATCATCCTGCCCGAGAAAATCAAGCTGAGCAACTCCAGCAAGCATTACACGTCCATATGAAGCTGATGCGTGACCGAGAGGTTCGGTGCTTTAGTCAAAGAGAACATGAAGTACAGCTGCGGTATTTATTGCTGGAAAACATGCATATATTAAGGTGTACAGCGAACAACACACACAGAGAAATACATGGTTTTCAGTTATCTCTAGCTGCCATCAGTGCTGAGTTCAGTGATTGTGATTTTGATTAGTACATGGTTTAAAGCTGGATAAACGGATGAATCGTGTTGTGATTCAAGAAGAGCTGGTCCTTATCTTCATGTTTTCATCACCTGAGCATTTTCATTTTCATGCACATATTTACATGTGAACAAATGATTAATGTAGCACTAAATAAACCATTGTTTTCAACTCTATGAACAATGCAGACTATTAATACTCATTCTGATTGTTCATCATGCTGTCTTGGCAATATGGTTTTGCATTTTGGTTCGTCTCTATTTAACTACAGGGTTTCTGTGGGTCTGAAAAACTCTTCATTCGTCCTTCCACAAATGAACGCCTTAAAAAGATTAAGCATTAAGATTAAGATTAGGCATTAAATGTTGCAAAAAAAGAATATTTGCCTCTGTATTTTGCATATCATTGCTCTTTTGCTGGTTTTGATTGCTTCTGTTGTTCTCATTTGTAAGTCACTTTGGATAAAAGCATCTGTTAAATGACTAAATGTAAATATAATGTAAATATAAATATCTAAACATTCTTAAATCAAGATGCATTTACTGCAAATGTAAAATGTTTTATAATTTGAACAAAAAAAAAACGAGTTTATGCTTCAAACAAGAACAAATATCTGTCAGCGAGGAATGAAAACTTACTTTCCTTTTGAATGAAGTTGATTTTTCTAAGCTCATTGGCAGATATTTACTCGTTTTAAGCATTTAAACTTGCTTCTTTTGGATCAGTTTCACAGAAAACAAGACTTTAATATTTATCTTCTGTACAATCAGAGACTATATTAACATGCTGTGTTCAAGTCCATTTATTGTTTTTTTTTTTTTTTTTAAACTTGGATTTAAAAGGTCTTAACCCTGTATTTAGTCTTATAAATGAACAAAACAATGGCCTTTACAATAGCTGATGTTTAAGCTGGATTCCTGTAAATCTCGATGTTTGTGGATTGTGGTTATTCTGGGCTGTAGATGGTCAGGAGATGGTCCGGTCACACTCGGAATAACGTTAAGGGACGTGTTTCACATTCACTCTCCGTGGGTGTTTCCGTCACACCTCTGAACGCTAAATTGTTGGGAATCAAATGAAGATGTTTGTCGCGGCTCCATCATGAAGTATCTGTGAAGGCTGTTTTCTGTGGCAGCGGCGGCGGTTCTCCAGCAGGCGGCAGCAGCGCAGCGCACACCGGGGCAGGTGAGCCATGCGGAGCCGCTAATGAGAGCCTGAACACAGATCTGTGGTGTAAAACACCGAGAATGTGTTTTGTGTTGTTAGAGAGCTGGAATCTCAGTAATGAGCTCATATGACTGCTTTCATCGCACCTGATGAATGTACTTAGATTTACAGCAGCGTTAACATTCATGGCCAGAGATGCATCCCATAGTTGTTTTTTCCTTGTTTTATATGACTTGGTTTGGAAGATCTATTGACTAAATTTCACATTTAGCCAGTAATTTTCATTCTGAACGCGTGTCTTGTTTATTTCGCGTAGTTTTTCAGTTTGATGCCTGGTTTTGTATTTAGAATCACTTTCTGGTTCCCATTCGGTTTGAATGGGGCTTGATCAATATATAGTCTGATATTTTTTGGGGGAAAAAAAAAGTTTTCAAATATATTTTTCAATGCATTTCAAACTGCCAAAATATATTTATGCAAATATGTTTTCTGGGTCATTCTATGGAAATGTCCAATTTTTTTTTTTTTTTTTTTTTTTTTTTTTTTGTCCCTAGCCTTTACAGAAATATTACACTTAAAAACACTTTAGGTTTACAATTTCTTTATATTTTAAAATGAAACAATATGTTATTTGAACAAGTACACCTTCTTGAGCCATCAATGTGGAGTTTTTTCATTTATTTTTTTTATTAGGCTAATTATATAGAATTGCAGGCAGCACAGCCATGTACAGAGGGAAAGTGCTTTATTTTGAGGTCAAAAACAGGTTTTTCTACCATTTAAAATACAATGATGTATTCATAAATATCAAATATATGATGTAAGTGGCATTAAAAAACAAAATGCTGAAAAAAATGATAAAATATATAATGAAAGTTTTGAGTCACTGGTGTTACCATTTAACAAAAATAGTTTATTTTGAAATAAAAATCACGCTGATGACATCACTTGATCTATGAAGAAAGGCCTATGATAAGTCCACTGTCTCTTTTCAGTTATCAGAAATGTTCTCATTTATCTCATGATTTCATATGAAGCTTTTAGTTCAACTCACTGGTGACCTGCTTTATTTTTAGGGAATTATAATGAAATAAATAAATAAATAAATAAAATACATATTGATTAAACTATACTTAATTTAGTGAGTATACCATGATTGACAACATGTGGTTTGACACCTTGCAGCAGACATGTTGTAAAATGCATTTTTCATGAAAATTGTCACTGGTGTCACCTTCCTTATGGGTAAATAAATGCACAAAAAAGATGAAAAAAAGAAAATCATTTATGTGTATTCATAAAGTCAAAGGGTAATGTAATGATGCAATCTAATTTCTTTCTTTAGAATGACTCGTCTACCAATATACCTATTTTGTCCATTTTTTGAAAATACATTTTAGAAATATAAATATATTTTTAGTAAATATATTTTACTCTCCATATATTTCAATCTCAGAAAATAGATTCACACGTCACATCTGAAGGAAAACTTTATTGTCTGTAACACATGTGAGCCTATGTCATGAATCTGGTCCATGGACTTCCGTTTGTTCACCACCAGAGGTCGCTCAGTCATCACATTGACTCTCACACCACACAGACTCTCACACATTACCCCGGACTACATTTCCCAGCAGCCATCTCCCTAATCACACACACACACCTGATACCCATCACACAATCACACACACTACTTAAGCCATGGACGTCCTCAGTCAGATCGCTGAGTATTGTACGCACATATCTCTCTCCTAGCGATAGCTACTCTATGGAGCTCACTTAGTTGTCATAGTCTTGTCTTGCCTGTTTCCTCGTGTTTTGATTTCTGCCTGTGTTTCCTGGATTAACCCTTGCCTTGCCGTTCAGACTCTGTTTGCACCTCATTTGGACCACCGCTCGTGTACCTGGATTATCTCTCTGCCTTGCTCTGTTGGATATTGTTCGCTGATCGCAGACCTACGCTTGCCCTAGGATTACTCTTTGTCTTGCCTGTGATTATACCTGTTTGCCATTGTTTGACCCTTGCTTGTTTCCTGACCACTCCTTTGGAAATAAAAGCTCTCATATAGATCCGCACATCTCTCATCTCGTCGGCTCTGTAAGAGCCTATAACACGTATGAATTTTAAAACAAAATGAATGAAACCTAAATGTAGGCTACTGTAAGATTTGAAATCTATTTTCTTGCCCCTGAAATACATTTTTGAATATATTTTGGTATATGAAGGCTGAAACTACATATATTGTAAATTTCAAAAATATATTTTATTGAGCTTCACTGTTTACAACAGTATTTTTAGTATATATTTCAAATATATTTTGGCCAGTAAACGTGCCATGATCTTTGAGCTGCGCGTATCAAATAAAGCCAGACCTCATCATGATGCTTGAGGCGCTTATATTCACACTGTTCATTAACAGTTTACTGTTGTGTTTTGAGCAATATGAAAGTCATGTCCTCACTGCCCAGAGACACAGACGAGCTCCAGATGTGTGTTGAGAATAACAGCAGCTCTGCTCAAGAGCTCACAGTTTTTACACACAAAATCTTTACTTGTCACACAATTTCTGAAAGCTGACACTCAAACAGCAGAAGCACACAAAAATTCTCAGCCTTTGACTCGGTTTTCAGTTTAATAAAACACTTTTTGCAAAACACAACACACAATTCTCTCTGATAGAG
This sequence comes from Spinibarbus caldwelli, assembly GCA_039654775.1. NCBI lineage: Eukaryota > Metazoa > Chordata > Actinopteri > Cypriniformes > Cyprinidae > Spinibarbus > Spinibarbus caldwelli. Next base: position 290,312 of record CM077251.1, on the reverse strand, counting down.
ACATTTGATCAGTTCCAGTGTCATTCTGAAGCAGGACAGCTTTGATTTGCAGTATGTTCCCATGAACGCAGCGAGGCTCGTGATGGCTTCAGGCCCACGTCCTCATGAAGCGTAGAAAGATCAGAGGACCAGCTGAAAACGGCTGTAAACTCATTTATAGAAAGATATTACGCTTTTGTCTCAGGCTCAGTTTCCAGGAATCAAATACCAGCGACACGATTCTGAATGTGTCTTTTGTTCCTCTGGAAATCCCTGCATGCTGTGCTTACATAAAAACACACTGCTTTAGTAACCATGCTCAAAAATGTAGAGGAAGAAAATAAAATCTTATAAAATGCATTACATTCAACAATATATTAACAGCTTTGACTTGCAGATCCCATAAAGAACAGAACGTTTGATTATTTCGTTTTTTTTTTTGTGTGTGTGTGTAATTAATATTTTTATTATGTTGTGACAGTTTTGTCTAAAAAGCACCCTTCACTACTGTATATAACACAACCTCTTGTACATTATTTGAAGGATTTATACTGTATGTATTGATTATGAAGGGATTTTTTACCACACTAAAAGTCCTTAACCATAATTTATTTGCGATACTTCTGAGTTATTTAGGGTCTGGGATATTAGATGATGATTTATATGAGCACACATCAGAAAGAGCTGACAGTAAAGCAGGAAAGAAGCCATATTTACAAACAGTATTGGATGTGATTTACAGTAAAGAGGCTGATCCATCATAATCAGAGAGCTGTCGGAGCCCGTTAGAGTCATTTGTAAAGTAAGTTACATGCACTAATCATTCTGAACAGCTTTGAAGTCATTGCCTGCACGATGATGGCGTTTATAACGTCTCTGGTTCTCCAGTGCTGCGAACAATCAGTCGTTTTACTTTAAATCATCTCATCACAACCGTTCCAGTGTAAACCAATCAGTGAGTCCACATTCTCACTTCTCAGTGATTAATCCATAGACAGACCTGCAGATATAAACTCTTCTGTTATAATCTAAGGAGAATTACTGGAAAGCGTTCCTCCAGCAGTGCGTTTGTGTTCGTCACATTAAAGCCTTTTATGTTTGTACTCTGATGAAGCTAGAAAATCATTTCTCTCTGGCTTCATCTCGTACTTTTGACAAAACCACAGCTGAACGCCTCGATTTGTGCATTTCTTCCAGGCTGTTTACCAAACATCTACATGACTGAGTGTCCACATGACGCGATTCATGACGTTAATTACTCCTTTCTGGTCCAGTTCTACTAGATCAGGACGCAGATTACCCAAAAATGAAATTTGTTCACCCTCAGATCATCCCAGATTAGGATGAGTTTGTTTCTTCATCAGATTTGGAGAAATGTGTCACTGCATCGGTGTCTCAGCAATGGATGCTCTGCAGTGAATGGGTGCCGTCAGAATGAGAGTCCAAACAGCTGATAGAAACATCACAATAATCCACAAGTAATCCACAGCACTCCAGTCCATCAGTTAACATCTGGAGAAGACAAAAGCTGAAACAAATCCAGCATTAAGACGTTTTTAACTCAAATATGAGTCCATAATCCATAATAACGTTTCCTCCAGTGAAAAAGTGTTCTGGTCTGAATCAGGAGAGAAATCTGCACAGATCAAGCAGCGTTTACAAGACAAAACAGCTCTAAACAAATATGTGGCTGGATTTTGATGTGAGAGACAACAGGAGATGCACTTTTTCACTGGAGGAAGCATTATTATGGACTTGTATTTGAGTTAAAAACATCTTGATGATGGATTTGTTTCAGCTTTTGTCTTCTCCAGATGTTAACTGATGGACTGGAGTGGTGTGGAAAAAAATAAATAAATAAAAAATAAAAAAAATACCAAAAAAATACAAAAATAAATAAATAATAATATTCTGGGCAGAGGAGAACTGGCCCCCGACTGAGCCTGGTTTCTCCCAAGGTTTTTTTCTCCATTCTGTCACAGAGGGAGTTTTGATTCCTTGCCGCTGTCGCCTCTGGCTTGCTCAGTTGGGGACACTTAATTTCTAACGATTATCATCAGTTTGATTTCATATATACTATTTAAACTAAACTGAGCTAGACAATGACATCTCTGAATTCAATAATGAAATGGCTTTAACTGAAAATTGAGTGTTTAATCTTATTATTATACATTACTGACACTCTATCCTCCAATTTGATACTGTTAAGTGCTTTGACACAATCTGTATTGTTAAAAGCGCTATATAAATAAAGGTGACTTGACTTGACTTGACTTGTGGATTACTTGTGGATTATTGTGATGTTTTTATCAGCTGTTTGGACTCTCATTCTGATGGCACCCATTCACTGCAGAGCATCCATTGCTGGGCAAGGGTTGGTAAGTGAAAGGCTGAAGGTTTGATCCAGGAACTTCAGTGTCACTCCTGAACAACACAATAGAGTCTCATTAGAAGTAACTTATAACTGACTCGACTGAATGAAGCTCTTTCTGATTCTGAATGGTCTTCATGATCCGAGTTTTAAACGCAGGTGCTTCAGTCACAGATGTGTGATTTTAATGTGACCCTCAGGGTTTGATTTTAGTGAAAACCTGCTTTTGATTAACAAGCAGTCAAGACTTTATTTTTATATGAGTGATGAAATAAAGATAAGGATGATGACTGAACTGCTCATCAGGTTTCTTACAGTAAATCTAGCCTGAAACGGTTGGTGGTTTGTTTGTAATTATAGACAGATCACATACCGACACACTGTTTTTATTGTCAACTCATTGCCAGATTTCACATCTTTCATTCACAAACATCAGGACGTGACACGACGAGTTCAGCTCTGTCATTATACGAGCTCCCAGATCAGATGATTACTTTGCTGAATAAAATTAGTCTTACAGATCGTTCCATGTAGCTACAAGTGTTGAAGAATGTTTCAACTACAAACGGTGTTATTACTGTTATACTGACTGGTTTATAATTGACATCAACTCTTGAATTAAAAACTCAAACCCTTCTTCTTTACACGGATGTGTTGCTGCGTTTTGAGGCCGTTCACATTGAACGCGGTTTTCCATTAAACGTGTTTGACCCAATTGCGTTCGCGATTTTAAATGCCGATCCGAAAATGCATCTCTAAAACTAAAATAAGTTTAACTTTAAATATAGACCCTTTTCATATTTCTGAGGTTCTGAGAAGCAGAAATTTCTATAGTGAACGCAAACTACAACAAATAGTTTTTGCGTTCACATTTGCATACAAGTCAAAAGACTTTCTAAAAGAGGAAAAAATATCAAGCGATTACATTACATTGGTCAGAAGACAGAAAGATATTAAATTTTAAATATTAAAGAAACACTCAGGCAGCAGTGTTTACTAGTTTAGCTACTGTACGTAAATACTAAGACAAGACAACAGATTATATAGTTATAAATGGACATTAAAATATTTAAAAATAGGCTATTAATCTGCAGAAACGTTTTAACCACAAAAACGCATTTCTTTTTTTTTAATATCAGTTAGATTAGAGAGCACACTGTGTTTGGACAAAGACTCGCTCAGAGGAATAACCTTATAAAAGCATGGTTTCAGGGATATCCTAAAACGCTAACATGGCTTAATGCACTAAGACCACAGGTTATTAATGAATCATACTATGTACAGACAAGCAGATGAGTCCAGGATATGAATGCAACGTGTTTAATAATGCGTTAAGCATTTTCTTCCCATAGCTAGAAAACAGTTTTAAGGAAAACATCAACGTGGCTGCATTAAAACAGTGTTTTATTATGAGCTGTGCTTGTCTGTATACAATGTGTTTACTGAGTTTGGTCTTTCAAAAACACTGTATTAACGCATTAAGCCACGTTAAGCGTTTTTCTTATAACGATTTTCTATGGGTGAAACGAAAACACGTTGCATTTGTATTCTGGGCTCATCTGCTTGTCTGGGCGCAGTATGCTTTATTAATGTGTTTACTGAGTTTGGTCTTTTAAAAACACTGTATTAATGCATTAAGCCACGTGAAGCGTTTTAGAATGTCCTTTGTTTCATACGGAGGCAATTAAGTGTTCAATTTCTCGAAGAGGTGGAATTAACACGTGCAAACATCATGTTAAAGCGCTACTGGAATCACGTTCAGCCAGATGTATTAGTAAGAGCAAGAGCTGAACATGAACAGCAATCTGTGTTAGTGCGCTAATATTTCACCTCCTCTTTGTCTGTGATCGGAGGAGCGTCAGATGATCGGCAGCAGATGGAGAGACTCCTGCAGAGAATCACATTACAGAGAGCAGACCCTTCAGACTCCTCCAGAACACGGCAGATTGAGTCTGAGGCCTTCATCTGTCAGATCGGATCATGACTGCCCTGTTAGGGTCAAGCTCTGCTTCGGCTCGCTCTGTAGAATGTAGCCTACTTAATTCTTATGTTTATTATGTAATTAAAATATACACTAACTATAGAAGTCTATTAAATGTCCCTATTTAGATGACTAAATCTAGCGTTTTGCATTGGTTTCTGTGAAGATTATTTTAGGGGTCTGTTAGGATATAGAAAATATTATTAACCTGATATAAAAACAATGACAGTCTCTAGGAGATGAGCTCACTAATATAGTGAAACAAACATGTGTGAGATCACACTTAAGCCAATCTATTCAGAATGTGCTATTGCAGCTAAAACGAATTCAAAAACTGTTCTTATTATTTTTATATCAGATTATTGTTTCCTTTATATCAGCAGCGATCCTGTATCTAAGGATGTCTGACTGTATATCATATATATATATGTGTGTGTGTGTTTGTGTAAGTATATATAAGAATATATGTATATGTGTGTGTGTGTTTGTGTAAGTATATATAAGAATATATGTATATATGTGTGTGTATGTGTGTAATATATATATATATATATATATATATATATATATATATATATATATATATATGATGATATATGTATATCCAACTCAGCTTTATCCACATACATACACTCATATAAAGCAATAGGCCTATAATATACTGTATAGCAAATCTCAACTGATTGTTTATAATGTTTCAAAATGTAACTATATTATCATCCAGCTCTAATCTGATAAATGCAACTTAATTGCATGAAAATAAAATATTATAAACAATAGCATCATGATTTTCTGTAAAGCTGCTTTGAAGCAGTGTGTACCATGAAAAGAGCTGTAGAAATGAATGTGGCTGTATCTTACACGCATATAAAGGGAGGCTGAGTTTGTCCTCATTCGACCTCAGAGCAGTGCGCATGCGCTCCGACCGTCTGTGTCTCACCGCTCAAACCTGTCTGTCTGACCGCTGACGAGAGACACGATAGCGCTGTGAATATATTATAGAGGACCGAGCCAGTCACACACACACACACAGACACACACACACACGCACACACACACACACACACACACAAACACATACACACACTCACACACACACACACACACACACACGCACACACACACACACACACACACACACACACACACACACACACACATACACACACTCACACACACACACACACACACACATATACATACACTCATACTCACTCACTCAGACACACACACACACACGCACACACACACACATACACTCACACTCACTCACACACACACACACACACACACACACACACACACACACACACACTCACACACATACACACACTCACACTCACTCACACACACACACACACACACACACACACACACACACACACACACACACACACATATACACATACACACACACACGGTTTGATTGCATAAGCAGCACATAATAATGCTGCTCATTTCCTCTGAAAATGAAAACGCTGATTTGCTGGAGAGACAGACAGGACTTTATCTCCCATAGCAACCGACATGTGACGAAATATCAGACACACTTTACCTAATATCAGACACATAAATGCATGTCTGTTTATCAAAATATTCTAAATGCAGAGACGGAAAACACTTGTGTAGCACATGCAAAAAAAACAAGCGCACATCAGTTTCTGAAGTCATCAGTCATTCTGTCTGCTTGTGTGAAGCTGTTTCTGATGTTACTCATGATGCTGATCACAGAGTGCACTTCATAGGGCGCACATGTTGGCCTTTGACCTCCTGGAATCTGGCAGACGTTTGTCAGTGTGTGTGTGTGTTCGTCTAAATATATCTGAAGTACTGAGTATATCTGAAAGGATGAACACTTTAGCTGGAGAAGATGAAGTTTTCTCTCGGGATGTCATGGGAGAAAGACACATTATTATATAAAGCAGCTGCAATTATTTCTGTCCTAACTTATAAAGTCTGGTGAAATTATACGTGATCCTGGAGCACAAAAGCACTCATAAGTAGCACAGGTATATTTGTAGCAATAGCCAACAATACATTGTATGGGTCAAAATTATACATTTTTCTTTTATGCCAAAAATCATTAGGATATTACAGTTTTTTACAATCATTTGTGCACTAATAACAGAACCTTCATGTCATTTTTCAAAACTCTAGACACAAAATTCAAAACAGTCATTATTTGTAACACAGGCTGTCCAGTGTTCAAAACTTTGCATATTGCGTTCATATCTTTAAAGAAGCCTTGTATTTGCAGAAGCATTGTTTCAAAATACTAATTTGTAATGAAATATCATAGGAACATTACTTTAGATCACACACACACAAGATACTCATAGTTTCAATGTGTAGTTGTTAGTACAATCATTAAATATAGTTGTTCAAAACACATGATGCAGCTTTCATTATGGTTCTACACATTCATACATCATTGTAATAGACTAGAGAGAAAAGTACAGACACTGGAATCATTAAACAAAATTTGAAAATGATTGATGAAATAATCAACTCGCAACAGGTTTTTCAAAAAAAAAAAAAAAAAAGAACTTTAGATAAGAAAAAAAAAAGAGGTAAAACTACATTAGGCCTACAGTGAAATGTCACATGGAGTGTGCCTCACTGCACTTCTGTGTTTTTATCAACCCTGTCTTGTGGATTTGGCCACAGGTTCTCATCCACTTCATAATGGATATTTTCATTAGCTAAAGATCTTGGAAAAAAAATCTTCTGGTATGGCAAATACAGGCCTGACATTGGTCTCCTATGATGTCATTGCACACATCATCTATGAGAAGAGGGACTTGTTTGTGAGGTCTATTGTGAACCTTCCACCTCCATGTGGAGAAAAACTCTTCAGTCGGGTTACAGTAAGGAAAGGAGAGTATGGGGGTAAATACAAGGTGATAAACTGTGGATGATCCTGAAACCGTGATTGCTCTCAGTGCTGTCACTAGGAATTCTGGGTCCATTGCACTGATTTTGCTATGGGGCCCCTCAAAATCACATTCAGTGGGGGGTGATCGGGCCCCACAGAGAACATCGTTCTGGGTCCCTCTCAACCGCTGGGCTCTCAAACTCTCCTCCATCTCTTGGCCTGCCTCATTCAAAAATATGAATGGTTTTCATCAGCTTCCAGCTCTATCACTCTAAAAAGGCATTTACTGCAGGGAAAACAAACACTGATAACAATGATATAGAATTTTGGGGATTTTTTTTCTCTCCCAACAACAGGATCTTGAAACTGATCATAGCTGAACATACTCAGTCCTCAGTTGCTTCACTTTCGTAATGTTCAAAATTTTCCATAAAACTATGCTTCAAGAGTAATGCAACAGTTACATAGCATTTTGAGCAGTTGCAGCAATTGATAGTTAGATCATTATAATGAAATGAATAGACACTCAATTCAGATGTAATCCGTGAGTTGCATTTTGAAATAGAAATACTTTGATGTTAAGTTGTGTTTTTTTGAACCAGTGATTTTAGTTCAATGAACAAAAGATCTTTGGCTCATGTGTATTGCATCCAAGCATTTGGAAAAAGTGTTAAGTGTTTTGAAAAATTTGCATTTTGATCTTCAGTTGTGAATTATGTGTCTAGAGTTTTGAAAAATGACATGAAGGTTCGGTTATTAGTGCAAAAATGATTGTAAAAAACTGTAAGATCATGTTTCATGAAGATATTTTGTAAATTTCCTACCGTAAATATATCAAAACTTAATTTTTGATTAGTAATATGCATTGCTAAGAACTTCATTTGGACAACTTTAAAGGTGATTTTCTCAATATTTAGATTTTTTTGCACCCTCAGATTCCAGATTTTCAAATAGTTGTATCTCAGCCAAATATTGTCCTATCCTAACAAACCATACATCAATGGAAAGATTATATTCAGCTCAATATCAAGAAATTGACCCTTATGACTGGTTTTGTGTTCCAGGGTCACATTTAAGATTCAAATATGGGAAAGTGACTGAAGGTTCCAGTATGAATATGAAAGATTCTGCTGTGAAGACATGAAGTCTTCAGGAGATGTGAGGCGTGTTTACTGACTCTCCGGCTTCACGTCGCTTGTATTAATATCCTGCGGTTGAAAGCGGATTGCAGTGCGTTTGCAGGGGTGTTATATTTGCATTCCAGTCGCGTTGAGAATTTCACTGCTGTCGTCATGAGGAACCCTTCGGAGAACATCACTCGATTGTTTCAAAGCAAGCGTTTGCTCAGTCGAGACACACAAACCCTTAGAGTTACTCTGATGTTTGCAGTGGGATTTACCTGGAAATGATTTTCACTCAGAAATAGCAATTTCACAAATAATTTCAAATAAGTGGCAAGTAACTTATTGAATTAAACATATAATGTTTGAGTAGAATGGCTGAAGTGTGATTTTTCTTTTTTACAATATACTCTAGTAATCTTTATTTACAACTTAAAGAAATGTTTTGGTACAATAAGGTTTCATTTGTTAAATCCATCAGTTAACATGAACTAACAATAAACAATTCTTCTTGCCGAATTTATTAATCTTAGTTAATGTTAATCCCATCATTTATTGATACATTTTAATATCAAAAGTTGTGTCTGTTAACATTAGTTAATGCACTTTAAAATATTGTTAGTTCATGTTAAGTAATTTTACCAAATGAGAACTTATTGTAAAGTGTTACCAATATTTTACTTTTTTACATTCACAGTTTTACACTGTAGTAGGTTTCATCTTTCATTTTTAAAATATATCAGTTACTTAGTCATCATGGCAATAAATGTTTAAATCAAGGTTTGATGTTTTCAAATGCAGGCAAATGTGAAAAAAGAGCATGTGATGTGGTTTGTTTAGTGGTCATGATTTATGGAAGGATCAAATACAATAAATCTATGAAAGTGTGTGGAAGAAATAATGCACCAACTCTAGTATTTTTCATCCACTTGGCCTCGATATTCTGCTTTTCACTAAACTGTAAATAACTTACAAGTAAATAACCCTCGTGCTCCTCGTTTTTTTATTTCAATGAAATGAATGTACTATATTTTAGTTTGATAATGTTGTTTAGTTATTATTTTGTATTTTTAGGAGATTTTATGGTACTAATTTATACTGATGACATATGGAATAGTTATGATCCATTAATTACCTGTTAACCACTTTTTAAGAACAGACCTGAAAACTGTCGTAAATCTTGAATGCTTTGGAGCGGAGACTTAAGTTTTGGTCTCTTTTTAAAGAAGACACATATCAAATGATTACCGAAGTGGAAAAGCTAAAAAAAAAAAAAAAATTAACTAAAAAAAAGTTATAGACGTTTAAGTTTATTATTATGAAAAAATGCACGAAAATACTATTTTAAAAATTTATATGAAAGATTTTCCAAAATATGTTTTACTCTAAAACTGCAAGAAAATCAAAGACATAAATCTAAACAGGTTGTGCTCCAAATTTGAGGTTGATATCACAAAACAACATCAATCAACATTCCACTAGATGAAATTTGTTTCCCATTCATTTCCAATGCTGTCATTTTTGACCGTGTACAAAGTGTGACTGTTTTTTCTGGACCATTTGCCAAAACCTTTACCAAGTTTTGTATCATTCCAATGAAGTAAAATATTCATTAAATAATTAATGCATTGATTAATTTTCATCTGGGTCCGTCCCCCTGCAGTATTTAACCCGATATAAAACTCAACATCAGCGGCCCTGACACAACCATCCGGCCCCAAAACCCAAAAATGTTAATGCTTGAGATCACATGAGCGATTATGATTATTATAACGGAAGCATCTACAATCTAACACTTCAGTGACTAACAATCATTATAGTGTTGAGTTGTTTTTCTGTCTAGACTCTTTAGTCAAAGTGTGATTATGATGCAAGCCTGTAATTAGGAGTATAACTGAGACGGAGTGTTTCGTCCAGCCATCAATGCAAGATTATTCAAATATTTCCGCGGGAAATTAAAGGCTTTAATTGTTTTGTGCTGAAAATCCGCTTACAGACTTTGAGCTTCTGAACGTTGGGCCCCAAAATGTTTTCTGGTGAGCGTTACAAATAACAGTCATGAGGAAAATTAAAGCATTTGAAAAGTGTTCTTTGCAGGAGAATATGCTTTATAGAAACCATTCTGAAAGATGAATATTTGGCTATTTAGATCAGATCAATTCCAAACCAGTATTACACACTCTCAGAAGTCTGTTTATTCATATCGCTTTACGACATTAAGTAAGTACTTCAAGCGATGTGCTCGTTTGGAAATGTTTTCATGAGGTGAGAATGTAGACAGTCACTGTGACACAAATAAATCAGTGCAAATCTCCAGACTGAGTGTTAGTAGCAGTCTTTCATTTCAGGAAAAACAATAAAAGCTGATGAGACTGAAATGACGGGTTACAGGCCTTTCATTCCAGCTCTCTGAGCTCGTAAAATCATGCAAAGCTCTTCAACGGAAGAGAAATATAATCGCTCGTGCCTCATAGAATCTATAAATTACTCAAGAGACTAAAGTTTCGTTGTACGTGTCAACACATTCACATTAACACTCATGTTTACAACTTTCAGTGTTGCTTCACCGTATGTATTTCTTCATGAACTGAAAGCGTCGTCCACATTAGTTTGTTCCTTTTTTTTATTATTTCTATCCATAATTCTGTTTTCCCATGTGCAGCCTTGCTTTGCATTTATATTTATATTTATGCATTTACCAGATGCTTTATCCAAAGTGACTTACAAAAGAGCAATTCGTCAAAGAGCCCACAATAGTTGAAATGCACAATGCCAGATTTATTAGACAACTGGATTAGGACGTGAGTTAAAGAAAAGAGATTAATTTATTTCTGTTTTTATATGTAAGTGCATTGGTTTAAGAGTGTGGGATGGAAGTGTTAGGGGTAATGCATTACAAGTAACGTGAGTTACGTAATCAGATTACTTTTTTTAAGTAACGAATAAAGTAACACATTAGTTTTTAATTTAGAAGGAAATATCTGAGTTACTTTGTCAAGTAAGTGACTCCAGTCTCTTTGTTTCTCATGTATTGACTGACAGCTCTGGTGTTGCCATGTTGAGAGAAATCAGGAGTAAGTGCAGAGCGTTGTGTGTGAACATGATCTTACTGTAGTTCTAGACTAAATATCAACATGTATTTATCTCACCTGCACTAAAACACATTCAGTGTTCCTCAGAATCAATAAAAACAGTCAAATACAAACTTAGAGTATTACACAAACCTACAATGATTAAATATGTTAAATAAGACAAATAGGGTATCATTAATGTATTTAATCCCATTTTATTAACCAATGTCTTTGCTTTTCAACCATACTAATAAGCAAAAATGACACATTTGTGTTTGAGTTTAGTTATTGTTGAATAGTGTTGATCTTTCTTCTCCCGCGTCATATTCTTCATGTGATTAGTTTGAGCGGTGTCCTCTACTGTACAGACGTGAATCTACATTTCCTTCAGCCTGAGACGCATTCACTTCACTTTTGGTGTGAAAGGGGCTATTATATTTGTAAAAGAAGAACTTTTTAATATTAAAAACAAACAAGCAAGCCCTGCCCAGATTTAAAAAGTAACTCAAAAGTAAAGTAACGCATTACTTTCCATAAAAAGTAACTAATTAGTAACTATTTTTAGGGAGTAATGCAATATTGTAATGCATTACTTTTAAAGGCAAGGCAAGGCAAGTTTATTTATATAGCACATTTCATACACAATGGTAATTCAAAGTGCTTTACATAAAAATAATCATAAAAAAAATAATCACAACAATAAAACAAGGAATAAAAACTTTTAAAATGATTTAAAAATGAAATAAAACAGTTAATAGAAAATGATTATACATAAAATACAATGCAGTCAGTTCGGACGCTCATTCAACAAATGCACAGCTAAACAGATGAGTTTCAAGTCTGGATTTAAATGTGGCTAATGTTTTAGCACATCTGATCTCTTCTGGAAGCTGATTCTAACTGCGGGCAGCATAAGAGCTAAAAGCGGACTCCCTTGTTTTGTGTGATCTCTAACGGACTCGATCCTAATGATCTGAGTGGTCTGTTAGGTTTGTATTCTGTGATCATATCTGCAATGTATTTAGGTCCTAGGCCACTGAGTGATTTATAAACGAGTAAAAGTACTTTAAAATCAATCCTAAATGTAACTGGAAGCCAGTGTAAGGACCTGAGGACTGGTGTGATATGCTCAGATTTTCTGCTTCTAGTCAGAATCCTGACAGCAGTGTTCTGGATGAGCTGCAGCTGTCTAATGGTCTTCTTTGGAAGGAGACCATTATAATAATCCACCCTGCTGGTGATAAAGGCATGAACAAGTTTCTCCAAGTCTTGACTGGAAACAAAACATCTAATTCTTGCAATGTTTTTGAGATGATAGTATGCTGATTTAGTTACTGCTTTGACATGACTACTGAAACTAAGGTCTGTCTCCAGAATCACACCAAGATTCTTGACTTGATTTTTAGTTGTTTGAACCCTAGAGTCAAGCTATGCATTCACCTTGAGAACTTCATCTTTGTTTCCAAATGCAGTGACTTCTCCTTGTTTAACTGAAGAAAGTTCTGGCACATCCAACTGTTAATTGTATCAGTGCTTTGGCAGAGGGAGTCGATGGGGCTGGAGTCATTTGGTGATAAGGCTATACCTGGGTGTCATCTGTATAGCTGTGATAGGCAATTTGGCTGAAAGTAACTTTCCCCAACACTGCCCATAATGCACTCATCTAGCTGTGTAAAGGGGCACACGAGAGTGACATATTTCTCAGGACGCCACAGAAACGTGTGCATCTTTGAGCCATTGAGTTAGAGAGAAAAATGCACATAGATCAAAGAGCCTCGTGACTGTGGGATTATCAGATGTGTCCTTTGTGAAACGCCGGTTCATGTGAGCGTAGCTGGGAATCAAAGTCTGTGTAAGAAACGCTGCAGGATGATGAAGCGGCTGCGATGACAGTTCGCCGGTGACAGCCTTCAGCGTGTTTCATCAGCGCTGGACCTGAGCCACCTCAGTAAGCCTGCGGATCGCACTGGGTGATTTTCCAGCTCGCTGTCCTCGGATGAACCCAGCGCCGCTGCCAAGAGCCAGCTCGGTTTATAGAAGGTAACTGGGTTACATGCCAAGCAGCGCAGCGGAGAGACAGAGGCCCAGAGAATACATCAATCATTCCTGAAGAAACACACATAAGCACATGCTAAACTGAGGGAACTACAGATCTGGATGGGGTTTGTTGATGCGATGCCAGTCTCAGCCGTGAATCCTCACAGTCACCAAACACACGACGAGTGCAGAGCACCGGACGATCCACTTAATTCCCAACTATATCGTCGACTTTATTGCACAGATACTATTTAAACTGAACTGAGCTGGATGACGACATCACTGAATTCAATGATGACCTGCCTTGAACTGAAAATTGAGTGTTTACTATTTGTGACCCTGGACCACAAAACCAGTCTTAAGAGTCATTTATACATCATCTCAAAGCTGAATAAATAATCTTTCCATTGATGTATGGTTTGTTAGGATAGGACAATATTTGGCTGAGATACAACTATTTGAAAATCTGGAATCTGAGGGTGCAAAAAAATCTAAATATTGAGAAAATCACCTTTAAAGTTGTCCAAATGAAGTTCTTAGCAATGCATATTACTAATCAAAAATGAAGTTTTGATATATTTACAGTAGGAAATTTACAAAATATCTTCATGGAACATGATCTTAATATCCTAATGATGTTTGGCATAAAAGAAAAATGTATAATTTTGACCCATACAATGTATTGTTGGCTATTGCTACAAATATACCTGTGCTACTTATGACTGCTTTTGTGCTCCAGGCTCACATTTGTCCTTTTGCATTATTGACACATTATTTTCCTATTTGATACTGTAAAGCTGCTTTGACACAATCTGTATAGTTAAAAGCGCTATATAAATAAAGATGACTTCACTCAGATGAGAACAAAGATGTTTCTGAAGTCAAGATGAAGATGACGTAGTTATGATTTTGCACTGATACTGCGTTCCTCTTTTTGGAACCGCAAACCTTCTGACTCTTTTAAATTGAGTGAAGAAACAAAGTTAAGCAACACTCATTCAGCAGAATGAACTCATGACAGAACAGAGAGAAGAAGAAGCTGCTTCCATGGAAACACTGTAATCCGGTTTACAGAGAGACGCCGCTTTCATCTGAAGACCGAGACGACGCATCTAGACATACAGTCCTGTTCCTCTGACATGATTATGTGTTCACTTTATCCTGAAGAATGACACAATGAAAGCAGATTTTTTGTTGCTTTCACAAAGAATAGCCTAAGAAATCTCAGATATCTCAACAGCCTGAATATGTTTGTACGCATGAACTTTTAAGCTGTTTGGGTAGAATCCATTAAGAACTATAAACCAAAAGAAGGGTTTGTTTCTTCTGAAATGGTCTTCAGAGTGAGTTTCATCATAATCTGAAATCTCTGTTTGTCTCTGTCTCATTTCCGTCTTGGAGACGTGTGAGGTTACAGCAGCAGATACTGGAAGGGTTTTACACTGTTTTGCAAAAAAACAAAACTCTAAATGATTGAATGACAAGCAGTTCAGACGCTCACCTCGGTTTTCATAAATATGTGACCCTGGAGCACAAAAGCAGTCATAAGTAGCACAGGTATATTTGTAGAAATAGCCAAAAATACATTGTATGGGTCAAAATTATACATTTTTGTTTTAGACCAAAAATCATTAGGATATTAAGATCATGTTCCATGAAGATATTTTGTACATTTCTACCGTAAGTGTATCAAAACTTAATTTTTGATTAGTGATATGCATTGCTAAGAACTTCATTTGGACAACTTTAAATGTGATTTTCTCAATATTTAGATTTTTTTGCACCCTCAGATTCCAGATTTTCAAATAGTTGTATCTCAGACAAATATTATCCTATCCTAACAAACCATACATCAATGGAAATATTATTATTTATTCAGCTTTCAGATGATGTATAAAGCTGGTTTTGTGGTCCAGGGTCACATGCTGTATAGAGTTTTGTGGTCCAGGGTCACATATAGAGTTTACGTGCACATTTGCAAATAAGAAATGAAAATAATGCATGAAGTGTGGCAGTGGCTAAAGCCGCTCTCCTTCGCTGGCATCCGTCACAGACGTGCTCCTGTGCATATTCACATGTAACATACACCGCGCATGTGAACACTCACTCTGTCTGTACTAATAGTGTGTCCTATTTTCGTCTGGCTAAATGTTGTTTGAACATCATAGAATGCATTCTGAACTTATGAACTTAACCTGCAACATATTTAAAGCGCAATATGATACGGTGTGCAGAATCTTACATGTATAGGTCGAAAGGTGATCCAGTAATGCATGGCTGTCACGTAAAGCAACGGCTGTTTTTAGATTAACACCCTGATCATGTGTGTGAAACAATAAGTACCGTCAAAACTATAGCTTTCTATTCAAATAATAAATGCAAAAACAAAAACACTGATTTATTTAAGGATGGAAACAAGTGACTGTCTTTATGAGAGAGTCATCTGAATCATTCATTCAACCAGTTTGTTCAAAAAGAATGATTTATTGAATCATGAATTCACAAGCTCTCGATTCAATTTGATTCGATACGATGCTGTTCTTTGAAGACTGTACACAGAGTTTAGATGGATGGATAACACTTATTTATGATTGGACTTTTTTAATTGGCCAATCATGTTTTGATTTGTATATTGTTGATGAATGAATGTTTTTAGGACACAGTAAATGACAGCACCTCATGCAGTGACTCCAAACTAAACTACTTGAAAGCGTATAGCACGCTTGATGTATGTGAACACTAGTGGCAATCTTCCAGGAATTTACAAAGCATTTTCTGTGCTACAGCTGTAAAAAACCATCACAGAAATTCTAATGGGTTCCATTACAAACACCGTTACAAACATTACAATCTATCAACTTTTAACCATTAAAACCAGTCATAAGTAGCATAGCACAGGTATATTTGTAGCAATAGCCAACAATACGTTGTATGGGTCAAAATTATCCATTTTTCTTTTATGCCAAAAATCATTAGGATATTAAAATCATGTTCCATGAAGATATTTTGTAAAATTCCTACCATAAATATATCAAAACTTAATTTTTGATTAGTAATATGCATTGCTAAGAACTTCATTTGGACAACTTTAAAGGGATAGTTCACCCAAAAATGAAAATTCTGTCACTCACCCTCAAGTAGTTCCAAACCTGTATGAATTTCTTTGTTCTGCCGAACACAAAGGAAGATATGTTGAAGAAAGTTTGTATCCAGGCTGTTTTGGGGCACCATTGACTTCCATAGTAGGGGGAAAAAAATACTATGGAAGTCAATGGTGCCCCAGAACTGCTCTGTTTCCCACATTCTTCAGAATATCTTCCTTTGTGTTCAGCAGAACAAAGACATTCATACAGGTTTGGAACTACTTGAGGGTGAGTAAATGATGACAGAATTTTCATTTTTGGGTAAGCTATCCCTTTAAAGGTGATTTTCTCAATATTTTGATTGTTTTGCATCCTCAGATTCCAGATTTTCAAATAGTTGTATCTCAGCCAAATATTGTCCTATCCTAACAAACCATACATCAATGGATAGATTATTTATTCAGCTTTCAGATCTCAAGTGACCCTTATGACTGATTTTGTGGTCCAGGATCACATATTCCATAGTGCTGTTAACAAGCCACCAATAGAAGGCGACCAATTACCAGTAGAATCCCACAGGGACAGGTTTCTGTTAAAACCAGTACTATTCCCATTATATTATAACCACCAAAATCATTACAAATTCTGCGATGGTTTCTATTGTTTTTGTTATTTTTATTTTTTGTTCAGCAGGGCAGAATGCATCGATGACCTGAAACAGTGCATGATGGAAGCTCTAGTAACGCGCGCCAGTGAATGCGCAGTGGTTTGCGCGCTCGGTCCGGGTGTAGTTCCGCGGATCCCGGTTGAAGATCAGAGGGTTAGCGCCGTCTGGTGTCTTCAGACGATCGACTGACGCTCACCGGCTCTGTCTCTTATTCAGATCATAGGAACTTTCTCAGCGCGTCAGGGAGTCACTCGCGAGCGTCCGCGCGCTGCTACAGCTCCTGGAGTGGACTGAAGAGAACTTCTGAAGCCATCAAGAGTTTTAGCGTTAACAGGAGACGCTTTGATTTTAAAGCGCACTCGTTTGCGCTGCGCTCCGTTCCTGATGAGCAGGAATATGACTATGAGTGATGCGCCTCGGTGTTTTCCAGCGTGTGTTTGGAGGCGGAGTGACTGACTGACATTCATTCATCATATAAAAGGGAAGTGAGCCGCGGAACACCAGAAACTCTTCTGGGATCGATCATGAACACGGCGAAGGCGCTGAAGAACGCGCTGGCGTGTTTGGTGATTCTGCCGCGTTTTCTCGTCGCCGCGTTCATGCTGTGGTGTCTTGATTTTCTGTGCGTGAGGAAAAGAGTTTTGTTGCATCTGAGGAGTGAGGAGGAGGAGGAGGAGGAGGAAGACCCTGCGCTGTGCATCTCCGACAACAGCCGCATGTTCAGCTGGGAGTCGCTCAAAGCGGTTTTCCACGGACACAAGCTGGACTGGATGAAGTCCGCGCGTCTCGGCCGCGACGCGCCCAACAGCGAAGTGGTTCCGCTCGCGCATCCGACGCGCAAACGCGTGCTGGACTTCGCTCGCGCTCAGAGGCCGCTGGTGCTCAATTTCGGAAGCTGCAGCTGACCGCCGTTCATGACGCGTCTCAAGGCGTTCCAGCGGCTCGTGCTCCAGTACGCGGACGTCGCCGACGCGCTGGTGATTTACATCGAGGAGGCGCATCCCTCCGACGGCTGGGTCAGTTCTGACGCGCCCTATCAGATCCGCCAGCACCGGAGTCTGGAGGAGAGGCTGCGCGCGGCGCGGCTGATGGCGCGGGAGGCGCCGGGCGTCGCGATAGTCGCAGACAGCATGGAGAACTCGTGCAACAGCGCGTACGGAGCGTATTTCGACAGACTCTACATCGTCCAGGACGGGAAGGTGGTGTATCAGGGCGGCAGGGGACCGGAGGGATACCGGATCTCCGAGCTCAGACTCTGGCTGGATCAGTACCGCAAGCGGCTGCGCGACGCCGTGATTCGCGTGTAAAGTGACGCGACTTTAGCTATGTTTCCATCCACCTGTTTTTATAGTATCGCACCGGATGGAAACGCCAAGATACGCATAGCTTATTTATGCGCACAATTGAGTAGGATAAACTTTACGCACATAAATGGAAACACATTTACCGAATAAATTCCTTCATGCGCATCAAAAAAGTCATGTGAGTTTGCGCGATGGGACGGGATAATTGAGTAACCAGCGGACCGATCTCGTTCACAGCATCTGAAATGTTTTGGTCGTTCTGAAATGCCTGAGCAAAGTCTGTCGTCAAAGTATTTCTGTGTAATTGTCTTAAACGGCTGCGTTCCCAAATAACAGGCATCCACCTCAGAAAGCAGTGACAGCATTTATTGTGTTTCGTCTGCACGCTCTGAGCCGCAAGTCATTCATCATATATGAAAATTATTATATTCAGTGGCTTCTCCGACTTTTCTTAGTGATATTTAGTGCCAGTTTATCAGGAAGTGACGATTTTGTTCTCTTTGACTCGTTGGATGGAAACGGTGCTTTATTTCGCAAATGTTTTGTTCCAGTTTTGCGCATACAGTAAGTTAAATTCGAATCTTTGGATGGAAACATAGCTTGTCGATCAGGGTGCGAATTACAGCGCGTTTAACCTCCGTAAATAAAGCTTGGTTTCCCCCGATGAATGAAGCCTGCGCATAATGTGAAGATTTAAATGTGAAATGCAGTTCTGTTGCTCTGACTGAATCTAAATTGTGATTTTGATTGAAATGGGTCATACTGAGTAAATTCGCTCATTCAGAGACGTGCGCGTTTGCTGCTTTTAGACGGAGTTTGATCGCATCCAAGTGTCCAAATGCATGTGCAGAGATGAGATAAAGTTCACTCTCTTTAACTCAGTGCTGTTGAACTGAATATACGAATCAAACTATCTGCTAAAATAAACACTGAAATAATAAGAGAGCACGGTTTAAACCCCTGCGCTTTCCTTCAGAAGCTGTTTTTTTTCTTTTTTTCATGTCATTTTTTAATATTAAATAATATATAGCAATATTATTAACTAACATGGTGTAAAATGAATACAATTGTAAATTAACATTACAAATATAAATGTAAAACATTCAAAATTACACTCAGATAGCACGTGTACATCTGCAAGATGTCTGTTAAAGATCACTTGATCTGGAAAGCATCTGCTGTGTACAAACATCTGACAGATGTCAGTTTTACATGCATTCTAAATCATAAACATCTTAAAGACATCTAATAGATGTCTATTTGACATCTGACAGGAAACGTCCTATAGACGTATTGCAGATGAGCAAACACTCTGAAACATACGTCTTGCAGATGTCAAATAGACATCTCCGTAATGTATGCGTGCTGTCAGGGATGATTTTAGCCCCAGCCTCGCGGTGTAATTCGCACCCTGTCTGTCAAAGCTGCTGCTGTTTCCTTCCAAGACTCAGTTCGCCTTCGTTCTTGTGTTGAGAGCATCTTCATGTGTCCGTTCTGTAGAAAGGATCGTGTTGTGCGTAGATGCTCACTCTCTTTCCCTCCTGTATTTTTTGTGAAGGTCGATTTTTAAAAGGTTCACGACCAGAAGATCGACACTGATGTCTAAAATACAGGACAAATACATGTAAATTATCCCTTTTTATCAAAGACATTTTGTAATAAAACATTTCATCCGGAGGCGTGTTCGTGTATCTGAATTACACACTGATTCAGTGAAATGAGGAAATTCATCTTCAGTTCTGCATGATCATATTCACACTTCATGTTCATATCATAATAGTGATGTTGGGCGCCTGTGGTTTGGAGTTACACATACAGTATTTGACATATTTTCTCCAAATATTCTGTTAGGTTTCTGTTCTTGAATCCTTTGATTCATCTTTAAGGTTCACTCTTATAAATTAAGGCTTTTTTCTGAATGCCATAGAAGAAACATTTTTGGTTCCCTAAAGAACCTTCCAGTGATCAGTTCTTAAAAGAACCATTTATCTTTTTAAAGAACTTTTTAATCATCTAAAGAACCACTGATGCCAGTAAAGAACCTTTATTTTTAAGAGTGTTGCTCATGTGTTATATGTAGTGTCATCTGCATCTAGATCTGCATCTGTGTTACAAACATTCAAACAATCACAGAAGTACTGGAATAAAAGTTTATAGTTCGGATATAAACACTGTTGTCTACAGTAGCGATCAAAATAGAGTAAATCACCTTTTGGAAAGTGACAACGCTTCAAATAAAGATGCAAATAAATTACAACAAAACACCAGCAGGCGCAACAAGTGACTTAAAAAAGAGATTCATTCAAAAAATTTTTGATTTATTCAGGAATAAAACAAGTGAAGTCTTTATAAGCGAGCGAGTCATTGAATCATTTGTTCAACTTATTTTTTTAACAATTCGTTGAATATTGAATATTTTATAAATAGACTGCAGCAGTTACTAGAACCTCTAGTAAATTACATGTTATTTTGTCTAGTATCTTTTTCAGAATCATGGTGGAAGATTAGTGATATCTATTTTAAAAATAAAATTGTTATTGTCCAGTTTATCCAGAATCGTGCAGCTCTAGTTGGTCATTTATCCACATGTAATGTAAACAAACAAATAACTTTAATTTCAGATAAAGCATCAAAGATGTGGTCAGTGAGGTTCAGTATCTAGAACGTATACATTTATTTTGTGCTACGTTTTCTACAAGTACATTTACATATTTATTTGCTTAATAAAAATACCCTGAAGTTGTAGTTTTGGTGTACTAAACTGGTAGGCTATACCTGAATCAGAAGAACTCATTTTGTACTTAATGCACTGTAATTGTGCTGAAGTCCAACTAAAGATATACTGAAGCATTGATTGTGCTATAGTGGAACTATTGCATGTATACCTAAGGTACAGTTTAAATATACTGCATTTAAAGACTGATATTATACAGAGATCATGCAATCCTTATTAATAGTGTTATTAAAACGCATTTTAGGCATAATATTACGAAATGTGCATTGTGCAAAGTAAAACTCCAAATGAAGTTAAATTAAAATTTTATATCAGTAAGGGATATGTCAATAAATATGTTAATGTATTTGAATTTTACATAGTATGAAATAAATGTATTTTAAATAAATTATGGCAGAGTTTACAGTAGTGATAGAGTTCAGTCTGTGTGCACAACATTTATTAAAGCCTGTTTGTGTTTGTGTGTCTCTACAGGGAAGAAATTATCAGTGTTGCCAGATCTTAATATCATTAATCTATGCACACAAAACATAGATTAAACAAGGCTAAATTGCAATCTGCTGCAAAACAATGATTTCAACCAAAAATAATACCAATATTTCAGATGTCCTTCTCTCACACACCAGTGGGGGGAAAAACAGCGAGAAACCAGAAAACAAGACCATATTCTGAAACAGCATCTGAGACCATCCGTATTTATGACCCTGGAGCACAAAAGCAGGCATAAGTAGCGCAGGTATATTTGTAGCAATAGCAAAATTATCCATTTTTCTTTTACGCCAAAAATCATTAGGATAATAAGATCATGTTCCATGAAGATATTTTGTAAATTTCCTACCGTAAATATATCAAAACTTAATTTTTGATTAGTAATATGCATTGCTAAGAACTTCATTTGGACAACTTTAAAGGTGATTTTCTCAATATTTAGATTTTTTTGCACCCTCAGATTCAGATTTTCAAATAGTTGTATCTCGGCCAAATATTGTCCTATCCTAACAAAACATACATCAATGGAAAGATTATTTATTCAGCTTTCAGATGATGCATAAATCTCAATTTTGTAAAATTGACCCTTATGACTGGTTTTGTGGTCCAGGGACACATTTATGTGATTATGTGAAAAAAGTCTTAGGGACAGATTACCCAAAAATGATCATTCTGTCATCACTTACTCACCCTTATGTTGTTTCTTTCTTCTGCTGAACACAAAAGATATTTTGAAGAATGTGAGACACCAAACTGTTGCTGGTAGCCGTTGACTTCCATTGTATTTTTCTGTTCCATAATATGGAAGTCAGTGAGGTCAAGCAACTGTTTGATTACCAACATTCTTCAAAATGTCTTATTTTGTGTAAATGATGACAGAATTTGTTATTTTTAGCTGAACTGTCCCTCTAATAACTGGACGTGTTAAAGCAGGCCTGCAAAATGCAGATGTTCATGAAACATCATATGATTCTTCATGAAGGCTTCTTCACATGTTTGAACACATGTGAAGAACACAATCAGCAGTGTTGTTTTAGTTTCTGGAAAACAAACAGAGCTGATTTGATGGCTGATTCTCGCTGAAGCCGTGTTTCACTGTGGTGCAGCACCAAAAAAAGCTACTATTTTTTGCTGTGTGTCTCACCATCAAAGGCAAAATGTCTTTTCCAGTTGCTTGGTTACTGTTTTCCATGCAAAACTATACAGATTTGTGACTTGCTTGTTCTTTTATTGGAGGAATAGTTTCTGAGCTGAGAGGAATGAATGATTGAGTTTGATCTGCTCTTCTTGTGTTGTCATATGTAAGAGATTTCAGGAGCTGAATGCTGTTATTCACATCACAAATCCATCTGTGTGACCTGAAATCAACCCTGACACACACACACACTTCTCACCAAATCTACTTTACAGCAGATCGTGACATCTGTCCATCAGTCCATTATGTGTGAAATCTGCGTATTTTTTAGATAATAATCCACTTCCAGAAGAAAGACTGGCGTATCAGTGTAATACAGACCATCTGGAAGATCTCGCAGCGCTTTATATTCAGGGTTTGCGGTCGTACGTGAGCAGCGCTGCCAGGGAACCGCTTCAGCATTTTAACATATTACTCCCATCATGCACTTCTCCAGTGAGAATTAGCATGAGCGCTAAAGCCCTGTGCTCTGGCGTCATCACCGCTTCCACATTATTAAACATCATTTATCTGAGAACGAGCTCTGCTAACAGATGCCCACTTTATGAAAACAAAATGAAAGACATGACGCTGATGTGATGTTAAAACAGCATAATCAGATCATCGTTTCTGCATGAGCCTCACTTCGAGAAATGCTGGACTTTAAAACTTTAAAAGTGTCCTCAAGCCCATTTCCCAATTAAAATGTCACATACAAGGACATTTAGCTTTTGGAAAGCATGTTTTGAATCTTCATGTAATTGCAAGTCGTCTCGAGGAGGTCGTCATGTTGAGGTCACATGACCAGCCGAATGTTACTGTTTCTCAGTGGAACAAAAGAGTCATGTTTAACTGATAATAAACGAGAGTTTCTGTATAATAGTGTCAGAAATTATGTATTGGCTAGATGAGATTAGACTTTAAGAAATACTGTAGTTTACCCAAAAATGAACATGTCACTGTCTCAGCAATGGATGCTCTGCAGTGAATGGGTGCCATCAGAATGAGAGTCCAAACAGCTGATAAAAACATCACAATAATCCACAAGTAATCCACAGCACTCCAGTCCATCAGTTAACATCTGAAGAAGACAAAAGCTGAAACGAATCCAGCATTAAGACATTTTTAATGTCTAAAATACGACTCCATAATCCATAATAAGGCTTCCTCCAGTGAAAAAGTGTTCTGGTCTGAATCAGGAGAGAAATCTGCACAGATCAAGCAGCGTTTACAAACCAAAACAGCTCTAAACTTTAAAGTTTTTGTCTTCTCCAGATGTTAACTGATGGACTGGAGTGCTGTGGATTACTTGTGGATTATTGTGATGTTTTTATCAGCTGTTTGGACTCTCATTCTGACGGCACCCATTCACTGCAGAGCATCCATTGCTGAGACACTGATGCAGTGACACATTTCTACAAATCTGATGAAGAAACAAACTCATCCTGATCTGGGAGAACTGAGGGTGAACTGTTCCTTTAACCACAGTGTCATAGACTGGATTTAAAGTCTGTACTTTTCAAGTATTTAGTTATGTGTTACCAGAGGAAGGCGAGTGACTGATGGACCAGCACCAGTCTAACCTACAGAAGATCTACTGTCTGCCTGTAAAGACTAATACGCACAGCAGCACATGTTGTTTTGTCAGATATCTCTGTCTGTGGTTGAGATGGAAGTTTGAAGTATAAACTGGAGTCAGACAGGGACGCAGCTTGATTAGATTCCCGTGCTCCGTCTCCTCATCCGCTCTGGACGACCGCAGCACCTCCTGCAGACAGAAACGCTTCAGCTCAGCTCACAAAAAACAGGTTCATTCATCAGAAACATCCCTCAAGATGCTCTTGCTAAGTGTGTGCTGTCCATCATCAAAAACTGCCATGCTTATAGCCATATTTAGTATACGCTGTAAAAAAGAGGTAATTAAAGATTACTGGAGTATGTTTAAGAAGAAAATTGGTAACACTGCATGCTTTGAATCATTAGTAAATAGTCAGTTCATCCTTTATAAAGCATTGTCCTAACATTAATAGGCATTAGTAAGCAAGTTTATAAATACAGCTATAAATGCCTTGTTCTTGATTAAAAAGCATATCTATTACAAATGAGATTTAAAGGCTCAGTTATCTTCCAAACAGAAAAATTAAACAATCACAACACAGAGGGATACAGAACTCAAAAATATTTATTTCAAGATGAAAAAAAAAAATGAAACTGTACACTTTAAGTATTATCATTATTTTCTATGATATTGCAGAGGTTTATTTTTCTTTTTTCTTTTTTATCAAGCGTATAGTTTTACAGTTTCTTTTTGCATCTTGAAAAGAATATTTCTGTGTTCTGTATCCCTCTGTGTTGTGTTTGTTTGGTTTTTCTGTTTGGAAGAATCTGAGCCTTTACAAAGTATAAATAGTCCTCACTTTAGATGAGCTCACAAAAACAGACCACTGACAACTACTAAATGTTTTAGAACTACCTGACTTAATCATGAATTACAGCAGGAATATGTGTTAATAAAACATTTATTAACACACTGAACAACTATTATCATATGTCTAAATAATAATATTTATAAATGTACATTTAAATAGTTTATTATTCATTTACTTACACTTTCTAAGTGATCTTATGAACTACTGACAACTCCTAAATAACTCGGTTGTAAATAACTTAATAATTTAGAAATGATAAATTGATCGTTAATAAGTATGAAAATACAATTATTAAACATTATAGATATGCTTATAAATCAAGAACAAAACATTTATAGCTGTATTTATAAACTGCTTAATGCCTATTAATGTTAATGCTTTGTAAAGGATGAATTGACTATTTACTAATGCTTAAATAATGATTCATAGCGTGCAGTTATTATAAAGTGTTATCAGAAAATTCTATTTCAGCTTTTCTACTTCAAAATCACTGTTTCTTTGTAATAGTTTGTGGAATTTGCAAGCAATTTCTGATTGAAAATTGTTTCTACACCAAGTTTTTGAAGAATAGAACAAGGAAAGATTAGAAAAAGACAGAGTTTTCTTTTTCTGTGATGCATTCTTTTTTTCATCAGTGCTAGTGAAATTACAATCATTACAATCATTACAATCACCCAGTGTTTGGAGTCACAGAAGGAAGAGTTTCTTCTCAAGACCAAGATTTATCCCAGTGATTGGTCTTCATGGCATAGACACACGTTCATGTAGCGTCTTCCATCACACCTTACATAAAAACCAAACCAAAGTTAAAGTGTGAAATTACATTTCTAAATGTTCCTCTCAGTTAATTAAAAAGTGTTTTCCCATAAGAATACATGAAGGAAAGACACAAACCTGCTGTGTTCTTGCTTGTAAACCAGCGAGCCGCTTCAGTGAATTGATTGAATTATCCGTGGAATCGTTTCTTCAAAAGTACAACACTGTTTTGTATTTTGGCCGAGGCTAATATTTCCCGGCCGGAGGGAGAAAGCGTTTGGCAGCGGTTAGCCTCGCTTTCTCTCGTTTGGACAATCGCTGGACGTCCGTGGCTATCTGAGGTCAGAGGTCACGCTTCATTAAGGGCTGATTTGCCTGTGCTGTTAATCTCCAGAGAACACGACGACCTCGCGATGACCTCTGGAGCCCGGGGTCACAGTTCAGACGGGTCAGAGATCACGACTGCATCGCTGTTTTAACACTTTCATGCGATCTGTGAGATCCAGACAGGTGCTTGTTCTCAAACGTATTTTCCAGGCACACAATCAGCTTTCTGTGGTCGCACTTCTCTGGGCATCCGGCCCTTTTTCCACTGAGCACTCAGAGGTCAGACGAGGTCACCGCATTGATGTTTGCTCTCACTTTGAATCGGTCACTGCATGCGAGAGCTGCAGAATCAGACATGCAGGAAATTCTGAATTGCAGTTCAAAGGAAGATCAAACATGTCTTGACAAACATTTCTGGTTAAAAATTATTTGTTATGTGCAAGTGAATTTCCAATTTTATTGTACTTCAAAAGTAAAATTGCAGTTCAATTCATTTTCTTTGAGGGTTAGTGTTATTTATGTATCATTGAGATATTATATTATATTATATTATAAATAAAAAATGAGTAATGTTGCCTTGACCTAGGTGAGATAAAATGTTAAATTTTTTTATTTCAATTAAAGTTTATTTTATTTCAAATAACCAGTGTTGGGGAGTAATTAGTTACATGCAACAACATTTACGTAATTTAATTACAAAATAAATGTAATTGTAATCACTTACAGTTATTAAAAAATGTGTAGTTAAATTACAGTTACCTATGAAAATGTTAGCGATTACAAAGGAGGTTACATCTGAATATTTTTCACATACAGATTGATTTCTTTCCCAAACTGCATCGACTGCTCTAAAATACGAGACAGCAATGTTTCAGGAGCACAGAATAGGACACATGCTTATTCCATAACTGATTTATTTCCTATTTGGTTTTATTTTTTAAGATTAACTGTTTTTTCCCCAGTTTTTTAGATGCCAGTGGTTCCTGTCATAGCTGTGCAAAGATTTGATTTACAAAACAGTATCACAGCTGTTAAACTATTTCTTGTTATGATTTTAAATCTGTATTTAACCTCAGAATGATCTCAGAGTAAAAAGAGGTGCTCGAGTCTGATTTTGTGCTGGCTGTGCTTTAAAATGAAATGATTATAATCTTAATTCGAGTGATGAAGGATTCTGAAAGTCTGGCAGTAATCAGTGTTGAGCTCTAATGTAAGAGTAACGCTGCCTGCTTTACATCTTTCAAAATGATTAACAGTTTGTTAAAACATTTGTTAGAAATTTAGACATTACATTACTTTAATAAAGTAATTGAAACAGTTACACTACTTATTACATTTTAAATAGGGTAACTTGTAATCCGTAACCTGTTACATTTCCAAAGTAACCTTCCCAACATTGTAAATAACAAAATGTTTTTTATGGCTTTTGTTTACTATAGGATGAAACAGGGATGAGAAATAACGATCAGAACGGACTGAATAATGTGTAAATCACTGTTTTTTTCTCTCCAGCTCGTACCTCAGATGACCAAACGTGACCCACTTACAGCTCTGAGACGAGCGCGTGGGAGGAACCAGAGGATCATGGGTAACTAATCCATGACTTTCCTGCTTCCAGGTCAGAGCACATTAAAACGAGCGCATCTAAAGCAGATCAGCGCTTGCCTTCATTTCCTCCACAGAAGCGTCATGAAGTCAGAGAAACGCTCATCTGTAAATCTGCTGAACGCATCTGTCCTGCCGGATGTGAGGAAACGCCTGGCTTTTGTGACCTTTATTGTTAGTTTGTTTTAAAAGCATGTTTTGCATTAACACTGGCATGAGCCTTTCATCTGTTGCCGTTTGACTGGTAAAAAAAAATTTTTAAAAATGAAGGAAATAGTTCACCTAGAAATAAAAAGTCAACAGTGCTGTACTTTTCTTGTATGTTTCATGATTGGAGGCAAGATTTGTAGCAAACTAGCTGTGAAGTGTGCAGGAAGTTATATGATATATAAAGGATTATTGTTGATCTTAAATGGGAATACATATAGTTGCTCTTTGCAACTGTTCCATCATTTTCTGGCTTTTTATCTGTGTGTTTTATCCATGTTTTATAATCGATAAAATTCTTCCAGATTTTTTTTTTAATCTCCTGATTTAAAAATCAGGCATATTAAAGGGGTCACGACAAGAGAACTCAACTCTCTTCCTTGAGCTTTTGACATATAAAAGGTTTTTGTACCATTATGACATCCTGCAGATAAACTGTATTTATTTAATTAACCCATTTAATCACACCGCTCACAATAGTGACCGTAAAGAAGGTTTTCATTTATAAAGCGCTAGAATTGTTACTGACTGGTGTTTTAGTGCATTTCCTGCAAATATGGAAAAAATAAAGGGTCTCAATAAAATATGTGCAGTGTCACATGGTTAGTGCAAATTGTCACATGACCAGAGCAGTTTACTTCCTGTTTACACCTTGAGAAGATGATGGCTGCATCAAAGCTCCAAAACAAAAGGCTAGTAAAGTATGTTAACATAAATATATGACAAAGATATTTGGTACATGTTATCTTTAAGGTGTCTAGTATTAATATATGAATTCAAAATTATTAAGGTTTGCTGAGAGTAGTCAAAAAATGAGTAAACATATTGATGGCAACAATAGTGACCGGTGCGATAATACAGTTCATGTAGGTAAACATATAAATCCAGTTGCAGCTATTACTGAAGGATGCACTAAAATGCTGCAACAACAAAGTTACAGTGAAAATTTCACTAAATTCAAAGTTCAAATGTTACAAATGAATACTGGTAGCACTAATATAACAATTTTATGATATATGTTACAATAAAGTAACAATTTTGAAATACATTGATGGTTGTATTTCTTAGTCTTTTATGTCAGTATTCCTATCAGTGCTGTTCAAGGGTTTTTATGCATAATAATAACCCTAGAATGTGATCAAACTGAGTTTAAAATAGCTAGGCTGAGATACATAGAAGTTTTTATGAGTGCAGAAATATGTTAATTCAGTATACACAATATCCCACTGGTCACAATTGTGACCGACCATAAAACACAATTTTTCACACACATTCCAAAAAGATTTTTGCAAAGGGTTACTAATGGCAAATCATTTGGATATTTTAATGTCTGGGAAAAATTGAGGATTAAATTTGGGAAGCTCCAAACGTGTTATATTACATATTTGCATATGACTGCCTCCAGAGCAAGACATCGACCAATCCTTTAACATTATCGTAATATTAGCCCCGCCCACTGGCATTCAGTCGTTTAACGGTTGACACCTGCTACTAGTACCAGACATGAGCGTCGTGTCAGACGCAAACAGAACCCATTTAAACACTGAGTTAAATTTAACCTGTTTAATCACTGACGCTGCACTGATAGAGTACAGATGCGCATTGAGTTTGTGACGCGCTCCACGCGCACAAATTTATCAACAGCAGAACAAACAGAGCAGTAAAGTGCGCTCGCTTTGATGCATTCGGTCTCTGTACCACCTTCAGAAGAATCCCAGCATCAAAAATAAGTTTATGCATTATTATTAATCACCTCGGAGGATTATATGTTTGTCCGGAGCATCTGACTGCAGATTGTTTAGTAAATTAATTCAATTCAAGTTTATTTGTATAGCGCTTCTCACGAGGCAATCGTTGCAAAGCAGCTTTACAAAATATTTTAAGTTTCTACATTATATTTAGGAGTAGGTTATTAGTGGTGACTATGGCAGAAATGTACAGTAAAAAAAAAAAACAGAGAAGCAAATAGAGACATAATTAGCGTAGCTGCTGTTCCGACCAAGCAAAGATGATGTGTTCAACCCAAGCAAAAGAATAATAATGTGCATTTCATCAGATATAACTGCAGTACAAAGTTATGAGATGCATTATGTGAATGCTTGGCTAAAGAGATGTGTCTTTAATCTAGATTTAAACAGAGAGAGTGTGTCTGAACCCCGAACGTTATCAGGAAGGCTATTCCAGAGTTTGGGAGCCAAATGTGAAAAAGCTCTACCTCCTTTAGTTGACTTTGTTATCCTAGGTACTACCAAAAGTCCAGAGTTTTGCGACCTTAGGGAGCGTGATGGATTGTAGTGTGGTAGAAGACTAGTTAGGTACACAGGAGCTAAACCATTAAGGGTCTTATAGGTAAGTAATAATATTTTGTAACTGATGCAGAACTTTATAGGTAGCCAGTGCAGAGACTGTAAAATTGGGGTAATATGATCATATTTTCTTGATCTGGTAAGGACTCTAGCTGCTGCATTTTGGACTACCTGTAGCTTGTTTATTGAAGATGCAGGACAACCAGCTAGCAGTGCATTACAATAGTCCAGTCTAGAGGTCATGAATGCATGAACTAGCTTTTCTGCATCAGAAACAGGTAACATGATTCGTAGCTTGGCAATGTTTCTAAGATGGAAGAATGCTGTTTTTGTAACATGGGAAATATGATTTTCAAAAGACAAGTTGCTGTCTAATATAACACCCAGATTTTTGACTGCAGAGGAAGTAACAGTACATCTGTCTAGTTGCACATTGTAATCCAAGAGATTCTGTGTACTGTTTTTTGGTCCAATAAGTAATATCTCTGTCTTTTTTAAATTTAATAAGAGAAAATTATTGGTCATCCAATCTTTTACATTTTTAACACATTCTGTTAGCTAAGATAATTTAGAAGTTTCATCTGGTCTTGTTGAGATATATAGTTGAGTATCATCAGCATAACAGTGGAAACAAATCCCGTATTTTCTAATAATATTACCAAGGGGCAACATGTATATTGAAAATAGCAGAGGACCTAGGACAGATCCTTGTGGCACTCCATACTTTACTGGTGATAACTGAGATGACTCCCTGTTTAAATAGACAAAGTGATTACGATTGGACAGGTAGGATCTAAACCATCTTAAAGCCTGCCCTTGAATACCCGTATAGTTTTGTCATGATCTATGGTGTCGAACGCTAAACTAAGATCAAGTAAATCTAGTAATGAGATGCATCCTTGGTCTGATGCAAGAAGTCATTTGTAATTTTAACAAGTGCAGTTTCTGTGCTATAATGGGGCCTGAAACCTGACTGAAATTCTTCATAGATATCTTTTTTTCTTTTTTTTTTTTTTAATGAAGCACAGAGAAATGGAGAGATTGCAAAGAAACTTTTATTGAAAGATGAAGCAGCCCAACTGTACTGGATCTGACAGAAGCTGCCCCACAAACCGTAAGTAAATGTTTTGATAATGTTTGTCAGTAACTGACGGTTTTATACGTATAATATTTTCAAAACACTTCCTCACGTGCAGCAGTGAGGGGGCGTTGATATGTTCTACGCAGTGATGTTAGCCAATCAAAACAGCGGCTGATTACTGACAAGCCTTAAAGGTCCCACCTCTTAAAAAGTTTTTTTTCTGCAAGTGAACTTCATTACACATATTAAAATAATAATAATAAATAGATGTCATGACCTTTTTAATCTTATAATTCTGTTACGTTTAAATTTCACATACACATGTTTTCCAACTAAAGAAAAATACCGTTAGTTTGTTCTGTTTTTAAGGTTTTTGTGTAATAAGGCCTTGTGTTTATTAGCGGATTGATTTAGTTTTTTTCTTTATTTTCGACCCCCTGTCTGTCAGCACCATTATAATGCTGTTTGAGTGTACGGCTGATTCTGTCGGATCGGATGGAGTGATTTAAAGTGTTTGTAAGGCAGCAGATGAAGGGCTGTAATGATGTTTCATTGAGTGCTCTGATGCCAGACAGGAAGTAATCCATCAGGCACGTGGAAGTGGATTTTCACAGAGATCAGGCGTGTTTCTGAAGCACATCGGTCATTTCAGGCATTAGACTCAGTTCAGATCTAAGAGAAATTAATAGTTACAATAAACCACTTCAATTAATGTACAAATTCACAAATTCAATCATCATTTATTCTCCCTCAATGTTGATTCTTTCTTCTGTTATACACAAAAGAACAGCTTCTGATCCCCAATGACTTCCAGAGTATTTTTTTTCATACTATGGAACTAAATGGCTACCAGCAGCTGTTTGGTTCCCAACTTTCTTCAGAATATCTTCTTTTGTGTTCAACAGAAGAAAGAAGCTCACACAGGTCTGGAACAACACGAGGAGAGTGAATGATGACAGAATGATCATTTTTGATGAACAATCCCTTTAAAAAGCACAAGTTGTGACCTGAACAAACTGACACAGAATGAAGCGGTACACTCGCTGATTAAAGTGCTTCTGTGTGTGTTTCTCATGGCTGTAGGTTTGTTTGAGTTCTGAGATCAGGGTTCAAGGGGTTTATAGTTTCATCCTGAGCAGATGAAGTCCTCTAGTGGTCAAAACAGGTTTGGACTACTAAACCAGTGAGTGCATGTTAATGTTAGAATGATTTAAG
>CM077251.1:232500-250000 GCA_039654775.1 Spinibarbus caldwelli | reverse complement strand
TCATTTCAAGGCTTTATGTGGTTCAGTTCCAGAGGTCTCAAAGAGGCTCCAGAAATAAATTGTTAATTTGGTCAGAAACCAAACGTGGCTCATTTTGCGCACAGTTGATACTTTTTTCTTTTAAAGAGGAACGTCTGAAGAACAAATAATATTGAAACTAGAAATGTGTCTTATTTCTATCACTGCCTAGATCACACCTATTTTTTTCCAAGCTTTGCGTGCCTGTAACTCAAGAAGTATTAAAGATATCTCTATATCCTTTTAGATTCTGGTTCTTAACAAACTTTTCTTTTGTAATCATCAATTTTAAAAGCCTACGTGGTTCAGTCCCAGAGATATGGAGATTTCATTGTGGCTCCATGTGCAGATTTGACCTGTTTTTGAACTGTCACTATTGTCATATGAAATCATCTTTCTAAAGTCATTTTCCCCTGTAATTTAGCTCTAAATCTCAGGCTATAATTGTTGTTTTGACTTCATGGCATCCATGGAATTGTAAATGATCAATTTTAGCTGAGTAAGTTTCTGAAATGTGGTTGATTTGACTCATATGTGTCTGATTTACACATATGATGACTGTTCACTGAATATAAGCAGACAGTGGAGAGGTGAAGCACATTCTCCAGCTTCTAGTGCCCATATGGAAAGGTGGATTTCTAACTCATAACAACAAACGGTATCGTTCAGGATCTGAACACGTGACGCGGATCATCCTTTAACATATGGGCATCTCTGCCACACCTGATGATGATGATGATGATGAAGATGATGAAGCTCTGTTCAGTTCTCTGAATTACCTGAATGGCTCTGGCCTGCACTGTCTTTTTTAACATCTGAACATCTTCTATAAAGGGACCATCAGTCTCCATTTCTACAGGACTGTTTAGTCCAGACGGATCAACATACAAAACATACTAGTGGAAAAGAAAGTAACAAAAACAGACAGAAACATGAACGTTAAAGAGAGTCATCAGCAGCGACTGAAGAAACAGAATGAAGCAGACGGAGGTCAGTAGAAACGTGAATTCTCTTTAGGACTTCGCTCAGAGCGTGAATCAGGAAGGAAGCAGAGATTCCTGCTCGTGTTGTGCTGAGGGTTGATGGTTCGAGAGAAACTCACCTGTGGGTTTGACTTGGCCAGACTCTCGATCTTCATCCAGGCCTCCTCTCTCTCCTTCAGCTTGGCCTTCTCTCTGGAAGCAGAAGCGTCAGTGTTTTCATCATTCATGAATTCATCTCGCATGACACGACAGCTGCGTTTGCGGCTCAACTCACTTGTTCTTCTCGGCTCTGAACTGTTGTGTGCAGTCGTCAAACAGCTTCTGGTTCATCTCCATGAAGAGCTTCAGTGCGTTATAGATCAAGCCGTGAATGGTCCTGCAGTCATTTCACGAACACAGAGAAGAGAGAGGAAGATTCACGCATTCAGCTCAATAAAACATTGTTTGTTTTTATGTTTTTATATAGTGTGTTTATGCTAGCAATGTCTGGTTGCTGTTCAATGCGTTGAGTAAAGCGTGACACTGGATCCAAATGGCATTAAACACGAGTCTTACTTGTTCCAGTGGCTCTTGGAGTTGCGGTAAAGCGCTGGGAACATGATGGGTAAGATCTTGGCTGCGTTGTCGCTGATGAGACTCATGATGTACTCGTTATTCCAGTAATAAAGCGCTCTCTCCGCCACCTGTTAGAAACACGTCACGTCAAGTCAAATTGTGACCCTGGACCACAAAACCAGTCATAAGGGTCCATTTTTTTTAAATTGAGATTTATGCATCTCAATTTAACAACTAACAACTATTTGAAAATCTGGAATCTGAGGGTGCAAAAAAATCTAAATATTGAGAAAATCACCTTTAAAGTTGTCCAAATGTCCAAAGTTCTTAGCAATGCATATTACTAATCAAAAATTAAGTTTTGATATATTTACGGTAGGAAATTTACAAAATATCTTCATGGAACATGATCTTAATATCCTAATGATTTTTGGCATAAAAGAAAAATGGATAATTGTGACCCATACAATGTATTGTTGGCTATTGCTACAAATATACCTGTGCTACTTATGACTGCTTTTGTGCTCCAGGGTCACAATTTATTTGTATAGCGCTCGTCACAACAGAAATTACAAATTGTAGTCTGTTACTAATTCCAAGTGACACGACAGAAATTGTAGTTAGTAACGTAATCCATTACATTTCACATTTCATGTGATAAAATCAGACTACTTTTTGATTACTTTTAGAATACTTTTGACCTAATTTGTTTATCACATTAATTTAAATAAGATAATCTTGTACCTAGGGCCCTATGATTTCTGCGGTGTGGAAAAATGTGGACGAAATTACGGAATCCAATCATAAAAACGGAATTTACTGTATAAGTGAAAGTCGTGATGTATGGTGACCCATACTCGAAATTGGTGCTCTGCATTTAACCCATCCAAGTGCACACACACAGCAGTGAATAGTGAACAAACGCGCACACACACACAGTGAACACACACCCGGAGCAGTGGGCAGCCATTGCTCCAGCGCCCGGGGAGCAATTGGGGGTTCGGTGCCTTGCTCAAGGGCATGGTATCGAAGGCAGAGAGAGTGCTGTTCATTCACAATCCCC
This sequence comes from Spinibarbus caldwelli, assembly GCA_039654775.1. Taxonomy (NCBI): domain Eukaryota; kingdom Metazoa; phylum Chordata; class Actinopteri; order Cypriniformes; family Cyprinidae; genus Spinibarbus; species Spinibarbus caldwelli. The sequence goes on along the minus strand of CM077251.1, from coordinate 247,381 downwards.
ACCTTCAATTCCTGCCGGTGCGAGAATCGAACCGCCAACCTTCAGGTTACAAGCCCAACTCTCTAACCATTAGGCCACGACTTCCCCATGAGTATAATGTGGAATGTCACATAATTTGCCAAATTTGGATGAATAAATCAAAAGTAGATCGGTACACTTAAATCAAAACAAAATATGGACCACTGTCTGTGAATATTAAGCTGCAAAATTACCATTTAAATATGAATCCTGTATGTTCTGCGTGTCTCTGTGTGAATGAAAGTGCGGTTTCGTTTAATACACACATACTGAAGCGTTTTCTGCCTCAATATATGAACACATGAACATGATCTCTAGAACTGCTCTGAGAGTCACTTCATGGGCATTTGACCGTTTCTTTTGAGTAAAACTATAGTTATATCATAAACAAACAGAAACCAGGTCTTCATAGCAGCCCGTCAAAATAAAAGTTTGGTTTAACTTGAAGAAACCGTGACAGAAATATTACTTAATGTAATGATAGTACTACTACTGCTATTTCTGGATTTTTTTTTATTTTTTTTATAAAATTAATTAATTAGAGATGCTTTTGATTATTAATATTTAATGATACCATTAAAATGTAATCCAGAAAATTAATGGAAAACAGAATTTGGTAAAAAATAAAACATATTTCATAGGGCCTTAAAAATTTAATTTTTGTTGAACTTTAAAAAAAAAATGCTGTTTAATATTGTAATTTTCATGATTTCAATTAATTAGACATGTTTTTTGATGAATAAAATTTAATTTAACCATTAAAACCGAGTCTAGAAAAATAAAAATGGAAAAAAATGGAATGGAATTTGGGAAAAAATAAAACGGATATCATATCTATGTAGCATATTGATATAAAAATATATAGAGAGAAAGAGATTACATTCCAAAAAATTTACCTGCATGTCATGTGACCACGTGAATAATGTGCAATCCAGTGTTGGTTACTTTTTAAAGTAAAGCATTATAGTATTGTGTTACTTTTTTGGAAAGTAATGGATTACGTTACTTTAGCGTTACTTTTTGTCACCTGAGCTGGGCTTGCTTATTTGTTTTTTAATAACAAAAAAACCCAAAAGTTATATTTTTTGGCAACTATAAAGGCCCTTTCACACCAAAAGTGAAATTAATAATCCTCAGGCTGAAGGAAGAGCCTCTGCACTTACTCCTGATTTCTCTCAACATGGGAACAGGAGAGCTGTCAGTCAATACATGAGAAAACAAAGTACCTTAAAAAATTAACTCTGATATTTTATTGAAAATGTAAAAGTGTCACGATCTCTAGCTGGAGTGTCCGTGAGCTTCGCTAGAGGGCACTCCATTCCAGACTCTTGCCACTTTACCCCGGACTCCATTTCCCATAATCCTTTGCCCGGACTCATCAGCACTCACCGACTGCAGTCACCTGCCTCTCATCACAGTCACACACACTATAAGAATAACACACACACACACACACTCTTACACCGCTAATGATTGATAGCCTGTAATGTTTCCTAGTTTCCTAGTTCTCAGAGTTTCCTAGTCTTCGTGTTTTTGATCTTGGACTGTTTTCTTGTTTTTGATTGTTTGCTGCCTGCCCTGACCATTGCCTGTATATTGGATTACTCTTTTGGATTTGCCTTGGATATTACTGTTTTGCTGGTGTTTGACCCTGACTGTCTGACTACGATCTTAATAAAGCTGCATCCTCCACTTTGTTGTCACGACGCCTTCTACATTATAAAAAGTAACGTGTTACTTTACTAGTTACTTGGAAAAGTAATCTGATTACATAACTCACGTTGCTTGTAATACATTACCCCCAGCACTGATCACTAATCATGCAATCAATAAAAAGTAACTGTAGTCTAATTATGAGTATTTTAAAATTTAATTTATTTTTATAACTAATTGCAAGTACTTAAATTTTAGAATCTGATTACGCAACCCAAATGACATGTAATCAGTTTTTACCCAGCACTGGGGGCAGCTTTGCCTCTGACCAGGGTTGCCAGGTTTTTGCAACAAAACCTGCCCATCTGCTACTCAAAACTAGCCCAAAAATAGCCGGGTGCCCCGGTAAAAATCACATTCTGGGGGGTAAAATACACGTTTTTTGGTGGGGTTCATCTGGTGCAATTTGCATTCCAGGGGCTAAATATCATGTTACTGTGGTCGCTTATTGTTAAAGTAGCTCGATTCCGTGGGAAAACCGTGGACTTGGCAACACTGCCTGTGACGTGGGCATTGAGCGAATTTAACTTGCCAGTTTTACAGCTGGATGTTTGGCTTATCAGTAGACATTATACAGCGTTGTATATTTTTCTACAAAAATCTCAGCTTTATTCTTTCCCCTACAATACTCTATATGAATTTTCTGTTTTATTCACACATTTCTTGATAGTTTATTACATTCTATTTTTATTAAGTGTATGTTGGTTCTTTTCGTTGTTTCACTGTTGGACGAGGAACATTTCAGTACTTTACATCACATGCATGTAATATGTCGGAGACAAAGAATGAAGCTCGAACCTTCTGAAGCCCTGACTGACATCTAAAACAGACACACATCAGTCTTCACCTGGAAGTGAGGGCTGGACACACACTTGGCCAGCTGACGGAAGAGCGGCTCCATGACCTTCACGAACTCGGACGGCTCGATCACGTCCAGGATCTCCTCCAGCTCGTTGAGGAACATCACCTCCTTCGGACTGTGAGTCTTGGGCCAGTACTTGAGAAGAGCCATGACCACCTGCATAGAAGCAGCAAAGCCTCAAGGGTCTTTGATAACCAGATCAATCCCATGATGCCTTAAATGTTGTCTGATAATCTGACGTCTTACCGGTTCAGTGAGCGTGCTGTCCTTCTCCAGGAACTGAACCACACAATACGCCAGCTGGAGCGAGACGAGACGCGGTTAGCGACACTAAACCAGCGCTCGTCAGTGTGAGTTAACGATGTTTAACGACGGTTAGCGTGCGACTGACCTGCGGGTGATAGACGCTCAGAGACTTCACCTTGTGCAGCGGCAGTAAAACCTTCAGCAGGAAGATCTTGTGCTCCTCTTTTAATGGCAAAGCAAAGCCGTTGATGATGCTGTCGGACAGAAGAAACACAGCTATCAGAAATCAGAAGATTTCCCAGCATGCACAGGGACCGTTGATGTTTTACCTTCCCAGGATCTCCAGTAACTCAGCGATTCCGTTGTGATGCTCCGTCTCATAAATAAACCTGCAAACACACACAAAACACAAAATGACATTCACATATAAACCTGCTAAATTCCTAAACACTGAAACCTTTTTCCAGCTAAGACTGAATTATCACACCACTAACACTTAGAAACGACAAAATTGAGCCATAAAGGCATTGCTCACCTGTAAAATATGTTATTAATTTGCTTTCTAATATAAGCCCGCAGCCCAAGAAACTTTCCGTATATTCGGTGCAGGGTGGTTTTCAGGAAATCTCTTTCTCGTGGATCTTCACTGTCAAACAACTCCAGAAGCTGAAATTCAGTTCAGAAACAGCATTTCACACATCTAACACTCAAAACTTCAGCTTATTAGTGAAAATAAAACATCTTTACCTGCATCACAAATTTCTGGTCAATGTATTTCTTTGCAATATTGGGCTGAAAGTCGGGTGACTCTAGAAACCGCAGGAAAAACTCGTACACCAGCTTTGAGAAACGGAAAGATGCTGTAATGAGCAACAGGTCATACAAGCGAAAGTTTACTCTCCTGACGTTATTTATTCAGATGCGGAGCGCTGTACTAATCACTCATGTTATCATGATAGCTGCTGTCGTCACACCGCGTCCCAACCAGACGCCACATGTACAGATTTACCAGAAAACACTGTTTCTATTCATGTGGCACACTGAAACTTACCAAAGCTGTAAATTATGACTGAATTTACCATCGGACAAAAGTTTGGAATAAATAAATTTGTTTTTTTGTTTGTTTTTTTTTTTTAAAGAAATCTCTCAACCTCACCAAGGCTGCATTTATTTGATCAAAAATACAGTAAAAACAGTGGAATGATATTACAATTTAAAACAGCTGTTTTCTATGTGAATATCTGTTAAACTGTAATTTATTTCTGTGATGCAGTGCTGAATTTTCAGCATCATTACTCCAGTCTTCAGTGTCACATGATCCTTCAGAAATCATTCTAATATGCTGATTTGCTGCTCAAGAAACATTTCTGATTATTATCAATGTTGAAAACTGTTGTGCTGCCCAGTATTTTTGTGGAAACTGTGATATATTTTATTCTTCAGGATTCACAGATGAATAGAAAGTTCAAAAGTACAGCATTTATTTGAAATAGAAATCTTTTGTAACATTATAAATGTCTTTACTGTCACTTTTGATCAATTTAATGGATCCTTGATGAATAAAAGTACTAATTAATAAATTTTTCAAGTTATATTTACCCCTAACTTTTGAATGGTAGTTTTACGGTCTCCACAAAAATATTGGTAATGATGCTGAAAATTCAGCGCTGCATCACAGAAATAAATTACAGTTTAATAGAAATTCACATAGAAAACAGCTGTTTGAAATTCTAATAATATTTCACATTTTTTACTGTATTTTTGATCAAATAAACGCAGGCTCTGCGAGCATAGCATAAAAATCGTAATTATTCCACACTGTTGGCCGGTAGTAACGTCTCGCGGCTCTGGTCATGTGGTGGTGTAACGGTGCGGTCAGTGAGCTGAAGCGGTCAGATACGCTGTGTGTGAATGATGTACAGTACACCTGCAGATGAGGCCACGCTGCTTCCAGAGTGGGTTCATCCTCCTCCGGGTCGAACTCTGCTCCCGTCGGGTTTGATGAAGGCGGCAGAGCCCTGAACATGTTCACCGCAAACTGCAACACAAATACAAACACACACACACAGCCGTCATGTTCCTGACCCTCGCACACTCAACACTTCATCATCACACTAACGAGAGCTCTGTGACACTAATGATCTCACACTGAATAAAGCAGGGTTTCCCAAACCTCATCAGGGTCACCAGAGACCATCACTGAGCCTTCACTGGATCACAAGGAAACACACAGACGTCTTTGCAAGCTGAGAAACCTTATACGCTGCAAAAATGGATTTTCTTCCTTAGTATTTTTGTCTTGTTTTATAGTATAAATATCTACAAATTCTGGAATTAAGATGTGTTTACTTGACAAGTAAAATAAATATTATGTCTTGTTTTATGAAACAAATATCCATTTTTTTTGTTTTTGCTTAAAACAAGCAAAAATATCTGCCAATGGGGTAAGAAAAATAATCTTGTCTAGCCTTTGAATTAAGATTAGTTTTCTTACCCTATTGGCAGATATTTTTACTTGTTTGAAGCAAAAACTAACAAAATTTTGATGGTTTTTTTTTTTTAGAAAACAAGACAATATCTTAAATCATTTCACTTGTCAAGTATATGCATCTTGATTCAAGAATGTTTAGAAATTTATACTAGAAAACAAGTCAAAAATACTAAGAAAATCATTTTTGCAGTGTGATTATTGTGTTCATGTCAATGAAATGAGAATTTTTTAATGTACTCACTGAATAATTCTTTTTCAACAAATCATTTAGTCACATTACAAAGATTGATCTGCACTCTTTAAATCTTTTATTGAAATTAAAGTAGGTTTCGGGTATCTGCCTTCATCAGTCATTAAATCATTTAGTGAGAAATCCTCCGTAGTGGATCTTTATGTCCTCAATGCGAGGGACGGTAAATTTGACGTCGTTCTCTCTTCTGCCTGCCGTTATCAGTCTCCCTCAATTTTTTTCCTGTTATTGAAAGTCATGAAAACACTATCGTGGAGTTTTCTTTTGCTATCTGAGCAAATGGGAATGTAAAAAAATCTATTTGTGGTACTCTCTCATTCACTGCTCTTGAAGTTAACCCTATAACTATGACGACTCCCGCTGCTGAGAAACCCAGAAATGTGAAAAAGGTCCATTGTGTTTCAGATGAAACTCCAGCCTGATAACGCTTCTTTAATGCCGTAAATAGAAAAGCATGTGAAGTCAGTGTCAATAAAGCACAAGAATGACCGCGGCCGACTCTAATGGGAAACAGAAGCTGCGTTGTCTGGAGCTGGGGGATCAAACGAGCGGCTCCGATGAGAGCGAGGGCCGCCGCGGGCCCCTGAGAGCCGGCCTGACTCACCATGTGCACCACCTCCGGGTAAATGGGCTCCGTGATGACATTGCGATTGTGGTTGATGTACTCCACCATCTCGCTCAGCGCCGCCCGCTTCACCTCCTTCCATTTCAGGTCGCTGAGCGGATCGGACAGAAAGTCGAACAGAACGCAGCACTGACGCAGCTTCTGGATGAAGAGCTTCTCCTGCTCGGCCGGAGCCACGTCTGAAAGCACAAGAAGAGCAGAGACCGTCGTCATGTGATTAGAAAAACTGCACAATCACACACAGTGTTCGGGGGAATGCATTACTAGTAACGCGAGTTACGTAATCAGATTACTTTTTTAAAGTAACATATTAGTTTTTAATTTAGAAGGAAATATCTGAGTTACTTTGTCAAGTAAGTGACTCCAGTCTCTTTGTTTCTCATGTATTGACTGACAGCTCTGGTGTTGCCATGTTGAGAGAAATCAGGAGTAAGTGCAGAGCGTTGTGTGTGAACATGATCTTACTGTAGTTCTAGACTAAATATCAACATGTATTTATCTCACCTGCACTAAAACACATTCAGTGTTCCTCAGAATCAATAAAAACAGTCAAATACAAACTTAGAATATTACACAAACCTACAATGATTAAATATGTTAAATAAGACAAATATCATTAATGTATTTAATCCCATTTTATTAACCAATGTCTTTGCTGCTGAACTTCGATGATCTAATTCAATCATACTAATAAGCAAAAGACACATTTGTGTTTTATTTTAGTTATTGTTGAATAGTGTTGATCTTTCTTCTCCCGCGTCATATTCTTCATGTGATTAGTTTGAGCGGTGTCCTCTACTGTACAGACGTGAATCTACATTTCCTTCAGCCTGAGACGCATTCACTTCACTTTTGGTGTGAAAGGGCTTTTACATTTGTCAAAGAAGAACTTTTTCATATTGAAAACAAGCAAGCCCTGCCCAGATTTAAAAAGTAACTCAAAAGTAACGTAAATCATTATTTTCCATAAAAAGCCTCATTTTTGTGATCACTTTGCATATTTTTCTTTTAAGAGATTTGTTTCCTTCACAGCGACACTCGTGAAAACACGATCAGGTGAACGGAGCTGGATGATGATTGTCTTTGCTTTACAGCTGAATCACATCTGAAAACACTGACACTTACTGAACTGAACTGAATAATGACTACTGTCTGCTGTAGAGCTGCTTTAAATAGCAGAATTGAACTCATTTCAAAATAGATGAACTTTTACTGAACTGTTATTGACTCTGTCAATGAAATGAACTGAAGCAGCATTGAACTGGATTGATCTGAATAAAAACACGACAGAATCTGAGAGCACAGCCTACATAGAGCATAGAATCTGAATTTGTCTCCATAACTGAGTTAATAATTGATTCTGTTATTCTCCTGTTTATTTCTGTGAAGCTGCTTTGACGCAGCGCTGTATAAAGCTCTATAGAAATAGGCCTAAATGTGACTCGACTGACCTGCTGCAAATGCATTCAGTTAAATCATGATAAAGGTTTCTTGTGTGTTTGCGTTCCATGCCTTGGTTCATGTGACCGGCTGTTTAGACAGAGAGAGAGGTTAACCATAACCAGCTGTTATAATCTACTGCAGGAACATTAAAAATAGTTTAAGATCATATTCTGCGCTAACATTCACGAGCTGATCTATAAGACACAACTGATCACTTCTTATGAGCACTTTTATTATTCATCACACCTTTTATTCAAAACAAATCACTCAGAGTGGTTCATGTCTGTTATTATTATGATTTCAGTAGCGTCACATGCTGGAGATCTCCACAGACGTCTCTCTGAGGAGGCTGAGATGAGTTCATCTGCTGCTCCTCAGACACGAGACTCTTATCTGATCCAAACGCCCAAAATAACATGCCAGCATCTGATGCTCACGCACACAGGTGCATTATTACAGAGTTTATGACACTCTGGATCTGTCTAATATACAGATCACTAATGAGAGCGAAAGGATTTTCACTCTTTTAACTTCCAGTCAACAAAATACAAACATTTTCAAATAATTAGATATGAATTACCTACATGTATAATTGAGCACTAATCAGACTCAAACATTTCAGATGATTTTCACAGTTTTCCAGCAGTGACTTATAAACATCGCAGCTCTTCAGCTTTACTAACAACACAGAGTAATATGAAAATAGACCTTCTGTTAGAAACAAACACACGTTCTGTTTTACTGATGCAAAACTATTGAGAGGTTCAGCATGAAACAACCTGCACTTCTCTTTAAAGCAGATACTGTCATTCATAACACGGATCAATAAACACAGCCAATTCATATTTTTCTGGATGACAGATTATAAGAAAGATGAAAAACACTTTTTTCTTTCAGCTTTACTGAAACTAGTTGTTTTCTAACAAGAACACGTGACAGTCGAGGAGAAACACACTGATCATCTGTAAAGAGAAATGGACAGAACTGAAGTCTGGAATTACATCAGTTCACCTTAACTACCACTACCCTTAACCTAACCATAACCAACCCCTTCCCAACTCTAACCTGACAACAAACCCTTGCAGTTAAATTACAACCGCTATTATTATTATTATTATTATTATTATTATTATTATTCTTCTTCTTCTTATTATTATATACATAAGCGCGCAGGAGTCACAAGCCCCAGTGAAATATTACTGATAAATCCATATGTGTCAATGAACATTACTGTATACTGACATGAGAATCATTTCTATCAGCTGTTTATAATTTATAATCTCAGCTAAGTTTTATAAACACACCTGAGATATTAAACATAGGAGAGCAAACCTTCCTGATCAACACACACTACTGTCATTCAAAATCAGCAGATCGATCAGTAATCAGCTGACAGAGCCGTATCTCTCTCACACACACACACACACACACACACTCACTCACTCACACATACACACTCACTCACACATACACACTCATTCACACACACACACACACACACACACACACACACACACACACACTCACACATACACACTCACTCACTCACACATACACACACTCACACACACACACACACACACACACACACTCACTCACTCACACATACACACTCACACACACATACACACTCACACACACACTCACTCACTCACACATACACACATACTCACTCACTCACTCACACACACACTCACTCACACACACTCACTCACACACTCACACACACTCACACACTCACTCACTCACACATACACACTCACTCACTCACTCATACACACACACTCATACACACTCACACACACTCACTCACTCACTCACTCATACACACATACTCACTCACTCATACACACACTCACTCACACACACTCACACTCACACACTCACACACACTCACACTCACACACTCACACACACACACACACTCACTCACTCACTCATACACACACTCACTCACTCACACACACACTCACTCACTCACACATACACACTCACTCACTCACACATACACACTCACTCACTCACTCACACATACACACTCACTCACTCACTCACACATACACACTCACTCACTCACTCACACATACACACTCACTCACTCACACATACACACTCACACATACACACTCACTCACTCACTCACACATACACACTCACTCACTCATACACACTCACTCACTCACACATACACACTCACTCACTCACTCACACATACACACTCACTCACTCACACACACATACACACTCACTCACTCACACACACTCACTCACACACATACACACTCACTCACTCACTCACACATACACACTCACTCACTCACACATACACACTCACTCACTCACTCACACATACACACTCACTCACTCACACACACATACACACTCACTCACTCACACACTCACTCACACACACATACACACTCACTCACTCACACACACTCACTCACACACACATACACACTCACTCACTCACACACACATACACACTCACTCACTCACTCACACACACTCACTCACACATACACACTCACTCACTCACACATACACACTCACTCACTCACACATACACACTCACTCACTCATACACACTCACTCACACTCACACACTCACTCACTCACACACACACACTCACTCACTCACTCACACACACACTCACACATTTGTTTCTGTAAATTGTGGGGACTTTCCATAGACTTCTATTACTTTTATACTGACCAAAGGATACATTCTATCCCCTAACACAACCCTAACCCTTACAGAAAACCTGTTTGCACTCTTACACTTTCACATAAACATCATTTACTATTTTTAATAATTTTTTTCCCTCATGGGGACCGCAGGCCAGTCCGCACAATGTCAAAAATTTCATGTTTTACTATCCTTGTGGGGACATTTGGTTACACACACACACACTTTTCTCTCTCTGACACTTGTATTTTCATTATCTGCCAGTCAGAATGAGAGAAATGCTCTTAAACAGCATGAGACACACACACACACACACACACACACACACACACACACACACACACACACACCCTTCCTTCAGCTGTGACCTCACTTCCTGTGACATCACTGCTGGAGTGGGGGGGATGGGCAGGAGACAGTAACTAAAGCTCTCCGTCTCACGCAGCGCCTCAATGACACAGAAGGATCCCTGTAAACGAGCCCATCAGCGTCCGGTTCACTCACCTCTGAAGTGCATGAGGGCCACAGGCGGGAAGGGCCCGTTGGAATTAGGAGCGTCTATGACCATCCTGCCTCAGACCAGCTGCATGTCAGCGCGCGACGCAGCTAAAACACAGAAGCTCCTACAGCGCCAGAGCAGCCTCCATTTGAACACAAAAGCTGAGCAGAAAATGAAGCTGTGTGCTGGAGGAACCAACTGCTGGCTGATGTCAGCGGGAGCTGCGAGCCCATTGGTCCACTGCACACAGGAGCCGTGACATCAGCAGAGCGCAGGCAGAAGCCTATTGGTCAGGAGAGGAGCAGGCGGGACTTACGGGCCCCTCCAGCAGTCCTATAGAGCCGTCACGCCTCATTACTCTGTGTGTGTGTGTGTGTTTGTGTGTGTGAGAGAGAGAGAGAGAGAGAGAGAGAGTGTGTGTGTGTGTGAGACAGAGAGAGAGAGAGAGAGAGAGTGTGTGTGTGTGTGTGTGTGTGTGTGTGTGTGTGTGTGAGACACTGAGGGGACACAGGCTCAAAATCACACAAAAGTGCATAAAAACTACAAGCTTCATTATGTTTTGCTGCATTACAGAAACATCCCACATTTAGTCTTAAATTAAAATCTGAGATGTTCACAAATCACCATGAATCTCAAGTCAAGTCACCTTTATTTCTATAGCGCTTTATACAATACAGATTGTTCATGGTGATAAACAGGAAAATATCAGTGTTAATGTTGCAAAGTTCATCAAATATTCAAAAATTCAAATCCTGCTTCAAAGATTCAAAGCAGCTCTAGAGAAGACAATAGAGTCATTATTAAACAGACAGGATTGTGTGTTCAGATGTTTCTGTGTTTGTAACAGAATCTGCTATGATTCACTGCTTCCGCCCGCTCTGAGCGATATATCACATTTACAGTGGCAAATACACAAAAACTTCAAAAATTATACTACATTCAAACTGTAAACATTTATGGATGCAGTTCAATGGGGCATTTGATCACTGACCATATTTCATCTGGTTTTGGATTCTGTCCAAACACAATGTGATTTTATCTCAGTCTGTTTTGAAATAATATAGATTGTGAAAAGCTACACAAATAAATGTAGCCTGCCCATCTGTGTTCTGTATGTGGAAAGGCATCAGATCATCTTCACACTGCAAAAAATCATTTTCTTCCTTAGTATTTTTGTCTTGTTTTCTAACATAGATATCTACAAATTCTGGAATTAAGATGAGTTTACTGGACAAGTAAAATGACTCAAGATATTTTGTCTTGTTTTCTGAAAAAAATCTGCCAAAGGGGTAAGAAAAATAATCTTAATTCAAAGGCTAAACAAGATTATTTTTCTTACACCATTGGCAGATATTTTTGATTGTTTTTAACAAAATTTGGATATTTGTTTCATAAAACAAGACAAAATATCTCGAGTCATTTTACTTGTCAAGTAAACGCATCTTAATTCCAGAATTTGTAGATATTTATACTAGAAAACAAGACAAAAATACTAAGAAAGAAAATCATTTTTTGCAGTGGATGATATCATTTTTAGAGCTTTTATTTGAATATTTTTGGCTTGCTTACTTTGTGTCTTAACTTTCAGTAATTTATCGCTGAGCACACTGACTGACAGCATCAGAAGATAACAACACTTGAGCTGAATTAAGCTGGACGATGATTGACTTCTGCAGAGAATCTGAACTGAGTTTCCATCACTGATTCTGTTATTTTCCTGTTTATCACCGTGAATCTGATTGGAGAGGTGACTCGTCTTCAGAGCATGTTTCTGCTGCTTTGATCAGATGTCAGTGAAATCAGAGCAGTGTCAGGAAAGCATGGCTTTGACAGAAGCGTGACACACAGACTCAGATGAACGGGAAGATAGCGTGTCATTGAGATGCAGGGTCATCAATCACGAGCATCCGCTGAGATCTAAATTATGCATCACGCTGCATCCCGCACATTAAGAGAAAGACCAGAATCCACGTGGAGCATCAATTCTTAATATAAGGCCTGCACTGTTGATTAGGATGGATGCATCAGCAAAGCAATCATCACCACAGTTATATATCTATATGCTCTCTTCATCTGCTGCAGCTGTTCAGAGGGTCTGTTCTGGAGCTCCAGAACAAACACTCAAGGGCTGGTTGAGAAGCCGTGACGCTCTCTCTGATTCCCATCAGTACCTGTGAGCACCTCCAGCGGCAGCAGCTCTCGGTCGAGGCTGACGGGGAAACACGAGGCGCTCAGTCTGCGGTGTTTCTTCAGAGCGCTCGGGCCAGACGGCTGTTTGGAGCGCAGCAGCTGAGCGCTGGGAGGCTTTCTGGAGCCCACGCTCTTATTCTGAAACCAGAGCCACACACAGCAGTTCCTGTTACAGCCCTGACTTCCTGCTGGAGGATGCTGGGATCATTTATCCACAGATCTGTGTTATTTTCCCACTCAATCGTGCTGAATTCAGAACCGCGCAGCAGAATACCGCTGTTAGTAAACAGAAATACTTGTATGCAGTTCATAATTCTTTTATTCTCTCAGCTCTGTTAGATTTACAGTTTTTTTTTTTTTTTTTTTTTACATTTTTACAATTTATCATTTTGTGTCAAGTGTCAACTATGTCAATCAATTTGTGTCATTTTATCAGCATGACACTAGAATGGTTTATAAACCTTGGTTTTATGTTGACCGATGGTTATGATTCTTGTTAAATTTACATATTAATACAATCAAGTGGACTGGTATTTAAAAGCAAATCAACAACTGAAATTAATATGAGATTCATGGCACAAAACATTTAGTTACGATCCAATATATTTATGATTATTAAAACATTGCGGCTACCTACTGTATCTATAAACAGATATAAGCAACATCTATTCTTACCATAGTTAAAAAAAATCAATGTTTGTAAAGTACTATATGTCTGAATACTGGTAAAAACAAAAGTCATTAAAACTGGTAAAAAGTCATTATGTGTATTTCTAAAAATGTAGCATGAGATGATAATCTGAACGTTTCTTGCTTTTCATTCTGTTAATAAATATTTAACCTTACCTCATTTTCAGAGTCCTGATCATCTTCTGCTGGATCTCACACACTGAACACAATCACAATTCAGACTTATATAACAGAACTAGATAGAGAGAGAGATAGAGAGAGAGATAGAGAGATAGATAGAGAGAGAGATAGAGAGAGAGAGAGAGAGAGATAGATAGAGAGAGAGAGAGAGAGAGAGAGAGAGATAGATAGATAGATAGATAGATAGATAGATAGATAGATAGATAGAGAGATAGAGAGATAGATAGATAGATAGATAGATAGATAGATAGATAGATAGATAGAGAGAGAGAGAGATAGATAGATAGATAGATAGATAGATAGATAGATAGAGAGAGAGAGATAGATAGAGAGAGATAGAGATAGAGAGAGAGAGAGAGAGAGAGAGAGATAGATAGATAGATAGAGAGATAGATAGAGAAATAGAGAGAGAGAGAGAGAGAGAGATAGTAATTTAAAGTAATTGAACTGATTACATTTGATTACCTTTTGATTACTTTTCTAAATTTCTAATGATTTTTTTCAACTATTAAACATTTTGAAACATGTAAAGCAGGCAGGGTTAACCTTACCATTACAAGTAATGCGAGTTACGTAATCAGATTAGTTTTTTAAAGTAGGCTAACTAGTAAAGAAACACATTAGTTTTTAATTTAGAAGGAAATATCTGAGTTACTTTGTCAAGTAAGTGACTCCAGTCTCTTTGTTTCTCATGTATTGACTGACAGCTCTGGTGTTGCCATGTTGAGAGAAATCAGGAGTAAGTGCAGAGCGTTGTGTGTGAACATGATCTTACTGTAGTTCTAGACTAAATATCAACATGTATTTATCTCACCTGCACTAAAACACATTCAGTGTTCCTCAGAATCAGTAAAAACAGTCAAATACAAACTCAGAATATTACACAAACCTACAATGATTAAATATGTTAAATAAGACAAATAGGGTATCATTAATGTATTTAATCCCATTTTATTAACCAATGTCTTTGCTGCTGAACTTCGAT
>CM077251.1:150000-227500 GCA_039654775.1 Spinibarbus caldwelli | reverse complement strand
AACTATTGTCGTTGACGAAAAACGGCAAAATCAGGCAATAGTGTTGTAGTCATTTAATATTAAATTCTTGTTTATTGAGCTGTTGTATTAAATCAGTATCACATTTGCCAACTCTCTTAATAATCATTAAAATCTGTCACTCATATTATTTCATCCCAAACTCACAAAGTTCCATTATAATCAACGAATCTCTTATTTCCATCGTGTCTACACTGTGTTTGCTATAATGAGAGGATTCGTGGGCTTGCATACCTCAGCACCGAACAAAACTCCGGTGTTTTTAGCAGTGAGTGGATTCTGATTAACATTGTGTTCAAGGAATCAGGAGATATGTCTGTGAAACATTACTCAACGCTGCAAAAACACACTGGAAGTAGAAACCTTTGACGCTCCCTGAGCGCAAACACACATATGATGATCGGGTCAGTCGCACTGGTGCTGCTAAATATTTTTTTTTATAGTCGCATGCAGTACTTTTGAGTCGTAAATGCAAATAATCGCACTGTAGAGCCCTGTGCATCAGAAACAATTATGATAATTACAGTGATTTACAGTCATGACAATGAAGCGCTTTGAACGAGACACAAAGATGCTCTTTTTAGTCTGAATGTGTTCTTGTTGTTACTGTAGTGCTGTTGTGTTTGTGTTCAGACTCCAGGCAATAACACACAAACACCAGCAGCTGATTATATTTATCATCACATGCTCATTTTTCTTCTGTTGGGTTCACATCAGTTGATGAAGTAAAGATTAGCTGATCACAAACGGCTGGTTGTTGTTGTTCTGCAGAGGATGTTGGCGATGAAGGTGAGGAGGAGCGCGAGTGCATTTCCTACAGCGTCAGCATTGACATCCATTACGGGCTGAAATCAAACAGGTAACGAGCTCAGACCGTGAGCTGATGATTCTGATGTACAGCGGTGGCCAAAACAATTACAACACTAGTGTTATCAGCAGCTAAAAATGGTTTTAAGTCAGTTATTTCTATCTTTTGTTGTAGAGTGTCAGTAGGAAATATTAGTTTACATTTCCAAACATTCATTTTGCCATTAATTGTAATAATCCAGTGAGATTTTTGAGATCTGATCTGATCATCATCAGTCTGTCTGGAATGACATGAAGAAACAGAACAAACTGAGACAGACTAAATCCAGAAGAACTGATGCTTCAAGAAACCTTCCTGCAAAGCTCCTGAGAAACTCTGCTCAAGTGCACCGAGAGCAAAAGCTGCTTTAAACACAAAGGATTCTCACACCAAATGTTGATTTAATTCAGTTAATAGAAGTTAATTGATACAGAAAATCTATTTATGACATTATTTTTGACAGCATCCTCATTTTACAGCATTTTTACACAAGCATTAGTTCTTCTGGATTTAGTCTGTCTCAGTTTGTTCTGTTTCTTCATGTCATTCCAGACAGACTGATGATGATCAGATCAGATCTCTGTGTGGAGCAAACTAAAATCTCACTGGATTATTATAATTAATGGCTAAATGAATGTTTGAGAAAGTAAACTGATGTTTTCTACATCAAAAGATAGAAATAACAGATTTAAACCATGTTTTAGCTGCTGAAAATACTAGTGTTCTAATCATTTTGGCCACCGCTGTATGTGAGGTGTTCTGATGAGAAACATGATCTTTCAGTCTGGCCCTGATCAAGCGGACCGGAGTGATTGACGCAGACAAACCCATCTCGACTCAGGTGCGAGTTCTGACTCTGAGTGAAGATTCTCCGTACGAGACGCTGCACTCCTTCATCAGCAATGCCGTGTCTCCGTACTTCAAATCCTACATCCGAGAGTCTGGCAAAGCCGACAGGTAAGGTCCGCTCTGAGCTTCAGAGAGAGAGTAACGCGTCTCGTCCTCACACGAGAGCCTGCGTCATTGTTTCTGTGTGTCTGCGCAGGGATGGAGATAAAATGGCCCCTTCCGTGGAGAAGAAGATCGCGGAGCTGGAGATGGGCTTACTGCACCTGCAGCAGAACATCGAGATCCCCGAGATCAGCCTGCTCATCCACCCCATCATCACCAACGTGGCCAAGCAGTGCTACGAGCGCGGAGAGAAGCCCAAAGTCACAGACTTCGGGGATAAAGTGGAGGATCCGAGCTTCCTGAACCAGCTGCAGTCTGGAGTCAACCGCTGGATCCGGGAGATACAGAAGGTTTGAGACTCAGTCCTTCAGATGACCTTACTGTTAGAGCTGCGACGATAAACTGATGCAGAATCGATTCGTGGATCGATCTTCCGAATGCATGGCGATTCTCTCTGGAATAGATTCTGAGCTTATATTTTAACAGCAGGTGGCGCTCTACTCTAGTTTTTATCCTCACACTCAAACGCTGATGAAGAAGAGCGCTGAAGAGCGCTTGTGTGTTCGGCTGAGTCTGTAATTTCACCTCGGCTCAGAATGCTTTTATGACGCCAGATTAATGTAAACACAGCCCACTGTGAACACCCTTGTGATTCACTTCAACCTTTCTGAATTTTATGAATGATTATTTTAGGTTCAAGTGTGTGTAAGGATTTGTAAATAAGCAGAGTACAGCTGTTTCTGAAGCATGCAGCACCATCTGCTGTACAAAACTAAGCTCAGAATCCACTCCAGAAAGAATCACCATGCATTCAGAAAATCTCAGAATCGATGCGGAATCATTTCTCGATTCGCGATCCATCAATTTATTTTCCCAGCCCTACTTACTGTACTATTACATAGGGCTGGGCGAAATGGCAAAAAACAAAATCTCAGTTTTTTCTGAATTTGATGGGTTCTTGATTTTTAATTAGTCAGCTTGAAAATGCAAGTACAACATGATTCAAGTAACTTTCTTTTTCTTTATTGACCCTCTAGCTACAGAAAATTCTATTCCAAGTGCAGCACACATGAACTTGTCAACATGATGTAAATGTTAAACAAATCACTTGTTCTTTGAAGAAAAAATGCATGAACTACAATTACATCTTGTACAAATTTGTCTAATACATATATGTTCAGAAATAATACAAGGAAAATGTTTTTAAAAAATTCTCAAAAGTCAAGGTAATTCAAACTCAAAATGACTGAAGTGACTATTATTAAAGGTGCTGTATGTAGGATTCAACTTGGTATTGCAGTCCAAATTCAAAATATTGGAGAGGGTTTTTTTTTTTTTTTTTACCCGGTCCCCCCTCCTCAGACTTGACGCACTCGCAGGTTGCCAGATTGACGACACCAACAGGAACGAGCGCACCTTCCTTGGCAGATTCTATGACTGAAATTAAATGCGCTGTGTTTTCCGCCAACTGGCAACCCGAGGTGCTGAAATACAAGTGGGTAAACTGGCAGTGGGCGGGTTACACAGACCAAAACAGAGACGGGCATTCCGTCCCGGAACGCACATTTTCAAAGGAGAATAATTGACTGTAGCATTGTTTTTCAGATAAACAAGCATGTTAACTTAGCATGTTTCTTACATATCTGCAAACATATGGTATTTTTATGCTTTAGTAGTCAAAAACTTACATACAGCACCTTTAACTATAAATATTCTGTAAAAACAATGAGCAGCAGCTTTCAGCCTGTCACCATGATGCAAACATGAAATATCAGACATACAGTAGTAGTTCTTTACAGGTTTTATATTCGATTGCGCTGCTTTTCCGTTGTTTTTTCTATGTAAACATGGACTCGTTTGATTGTTGCTCTCGCGTCTACGGCATTCTAAAAACGCAGCGCTCAAGTTAAGAGAAGTTCAACTCCATCTTCTTGGATTTTTTTTCCCCGCGTCGCATCTTTGTCAACACAAGCGCTTTCTGTGTGAATGGTGCCTCGCGATGTGAGCGCGGTTGGATCATTCTTTTCTCTTTACTGTTTTATTTCCATATTGACAAAGTGTCTAATTCTAATGTTTGATTACATTTCTACTCAAAATCGTGATTCTTCGATTTCTAAAAAATAAAATCGTGGCAAAACATTAAATTTGAATTAATCGATAAAATTATATTACAATATTAACTAGAGCTGGTCGTCACCAAGTGCCTCATGATATGAGACGCCAAGATTCAGTGTCTGTCTGTGGCAAACACGTGAAGTCTGAATCATTATCTTCACATTGTCTCGTAGAAGAGCCTAGACAACACTGAGAAATGCATGTTCTAGCACAAGCTACTGCTTTATATCAGTGAATGAAATCAATGTATTATCAGTGACGTGTCGTGAACAGGAGCTGCATTATTTTGTTGTTTAATGTATTGGTGCAACTCTACAAAAACACTGATATGGTTTGCTGATGGTTTCAACTTTCACCACAAAAGGGCCATGCAATATGGAGGAAAACATGATTCGCAAGCTTAAGAATTAATGCATAGAATCAGTTTTCAGTTGTTTAATTTAAAGCATATTTTTTTCTGGGTGAAGAAAACAGAAGCTCTGTTGCTGAGGTGATCTTTACACACTTGCCCAGCATTAATGACAGTCACATGGAAATCTAAACAAAGCAGCTTACACATGAGAACGACATGCAGAAACATGAGAAATATTACATTGCAATATTGTGAGATATACCACCAGTTTCACAGACATGGCTTAAGACTAGTCCCAGACTAAAATGTAATTCTGAGCCGTTTCAACTGAAAGAAACTTGCACTGACTGATCTTAAAATATATGAGTGCCTTTGTTTTGTCTGGAGATGCACAACAGTAATGTTTTTTCCTAAGGCAAGTTAATAAAAATTACTTAATTGTTCAAATAGAACTATGGCCTAATCCTGGCTTAGTCTAAGCCCTGTCTGTGAAACCAGGCCATAGAGTGATAACTGAAACCTGTATCATTTTATATAAGTAGTCTGCTATTATAAATGCTGTTATGAAGATTTCATCTTTCCTTTTGTCTCTATAAATATCAGCATCTTCACCAAATCACGTAGCTTTGCTTATTTTGATGCTCTGAATAAAACGCAGTTGCTTTTTCTCCATGTTCTCAGACTGGACGAGCCATAAAAACCTTATGCAGCAAATATGATACAAAACATAAAATGCATGCATGTCTTATTTCTATTTTCATTTAGATTTTGTCTAAAGGTTCAATGAACCGTTCCATTTCAAAAAATTAGATTTCTTAGCCCTGAAGTTTAACTCACTGTGTCAAGCTCATTTGCAGTGTTATCTCGCGCCGGCCTACAGTCGATCAGGATTTCAGGTTTGTGCTGCCGTCTCTTTCAGGTGACTAAACTGGACCGAGACCCGGCGTCTGGAACAGCCCTGCAGGAGATCAGCTTCTGGCTGAACCTGGAGCGAGCTCTCAACCGCATCCAGGAGAAGAGGGAGAGTCCGGAGGTGCTGCTGACGCTCGACATCCTCAAACACGGCAAACGCTTCCACGCCACGGTCAGCTTCGACACCGACACAGGTGAGCGCGCGCCACGAGTCATCTCATGACGTTAGTCCATGATGCTCCACGTTTGTGAACGGTCTGGTGTGTTTCTCTCAGGCCTGAAGCAGGCTGTGGAGACGGTGAACGACTACAACCCTCTGATGAAGGACTTTCCCCTCAACGATCTCCTGTCGGCCACCGAGCTCGACAAGATCCGTCAGGCGCTGGTGGCCATTTTCACCCACCTTCGCAAAATCCGAAACACCAAGTACCCCATCCAGCGTGCACTGCGTCTGGTGGAGGCCATCTCCAGAGACCTGAGCTCTCAGCTGCTCAAAGTGCTGGGCACTCGCAAGCTCATGCATGTGGCGTACGAGGAGTTTGAGAAGGTACGGCTGAGCCAGCAGCACTCGCTCCTAGGGTTGGGTGTAAAACCCGTATGTACTAGAACCAAATCAGAACGCAGATTTCAGTTCCACTTAAATGCCTGAGCGATCGATTAAAGTACTTGTCCTCTGATTCTCCGAAACGGACATAAGAAGCATCAACATAATAGTTATTACAGTTATTTTCAAGGCTTTCAAAGTACTCTCATTAAAAAAGAACTTTAATGAAATTTATTAGGGATGTAACGATATTATCAATATTGTGATATCGCGATAGCAAAACTGTCTTGATATTATTGTGGTCACATGACGATATGAAACGATAGGTCTTCTGGGCAAAAAGTGTAGTTTTTAAAATATATTTGAGCTTCTTATTCTAACATAAAAGGTCTTTAAAGTTGTGTTTTGGGTCGTTTTGCTTTGGCACAGTATCTGTCAAATGAACTCAAACCGAAAGCACAATATAATCCCTTCATCAAGTGTTTCAAAGCAAAGCGCACACTTCGTTCAGACGATCAGCTCATGATCCGGTGTTTTCCGCGTCTCAGAACGGCTCCGTTCTCAGTGAATGAATGCAGTCAACTCGTTTATTTCATGATCTGTGAGTTTAGAGCGTGTTTGGAAACGCAACAGCCACCAGTTCTGCTTTATTTTCGTGGCAGATGATTACAGCATTTCACTAGATTTGTAGAGAGATGTGTTTTTGTGTCTGTTTTCACTGAAGCTGGAGTTTTCCTTCAAAATAAAAGCTTAAAGTGCAGCATGAATTACTGACAGCTAGCGGTTTAAATGCAGTCCAAATTCAAAATATCTCTCTCAAGTGTAGAAATTAGGAAAGAAGTATTGTAATTTCCCTACTGTAGTGTAAAGCAGAAATAATATACCTATGAAATACTCATTTACTCATAAAAATAATACTCATATTTTACACGGTTGTTTTACAGTATGTGGCTATTACTGTCATTGTTGTGACGCCAGTGTGAATGTAATTTAGACTTGAGACCGCATATCACAAATAAAAAGAGGGTTGAGTCCCCTTTAAAGTTCATGCTTTTTTGATGGACTTAAGTTTTCTTATTTAAGAAACATGGGTTGGAGCTCTTAATTTTGAGCTCTCAACGTGTATTATTAATTAATTATAATTATTATTAATTGAACTTTAAAATGTACACAATTGTCATTATTTTTCCTATTTATTTATTTATTTATTTTTATATCGCGATAAATATCGTATCGTGGACTTGATATTGCGATATAATTGTATCATGAGAATTTGATATCATTACATCCCTAATATTTATTAGTGCTAACAATAAGTTTTTGCTCAAAACGAACCAAAATTTAAAATATAAATATATATAATTATATATAATTTCTGCACAGGAGAGACTTGTGTCAAAACAAAGGGAAATATATATCGGCATTGGCTATCGGCCAAAATGAGTTTATAAATATCGGCATATCGGATATCTGCAAAAATCTAATATCATGCTTTTTTTTTTTTTTTTATATAAAGAGTATCGGTTTAGGCACCAATACTGTTTTAAAGTATTGATGGATCCGGTAGAGTAAAAACCCAAACGATACCTGCAGCTCACGCCTCGCGCTCTGCTTCCTCCGCAGGTGATGGTGGCGTGTTTTGAAGTCTTCCAGACGTGGGAGGATGAGTACGAGAAGCTGCAGGTGCTCCTGAGGGACATTGTGAAGAGGAAGAGGGAGGAGAATCTGAAGATGGTGTGGCGTCTCAGTCCGGCCCACCGTAAGCTCCAGGCCCGCTTGGACCACATGCGGCGCTTCAGACGGCAACATGAGCAGCTGAGAGCCGTCATCGTTCGCGTGCTCAGACCGCAGGTATGAATCTGACGGCTTCTGGATGTGATTATTCTGATGCTGTGAAGTGAAGTTCTGATCTGTCATTCTATTGACCAATCAATGATTAAGTGTTTCCTGACCAGCCTCAGATTGTGTTTGTGACACAGACGGGACTGACATGGCATGGTCTATCATGAGCGTTTTAGTTCATATTAGTGCTGGGCGGTATGACCAAAAATTTATATCACGGTATTTTTCAAAATTAGACCAGTTTCACGGTATATGACGGTAGTTAATTTTTTTCATGCATGACCGGGTGTTAACCACATTTTCTACTGATTGAGAGGAAAAACTGCAGTAGATGGACTTAGAATGCCCTATTTTACTGTCATGATGGGCGAATATTGTAGAAAAATTCCACACTAAATAGTGACTAAACACGACTCATTAATACATGTTAACCAGGAGTCACTCTCATTTATAATCACGACATCGTCTGATAAAATCAACATGCATCTGTTACACTAAAGAGCGGCTATGCGGTGGTTTTGGTTATATTACTTTTGTCTCATGCAGCGCACTGCCTGCGTCTGAGTAACAAACTAAAAAAAACAAACAAAAAGGTGCATAATATTAACAGATGAGCTATGCTCATATTTATAATTCCAAACAGTCAGTTAGCGGCAGGTGCTTGGAAACGCTGTTTTGAACTGATTTACTGAGGAGTCTGCTGCGGTACGGACAGCTGAATGCAGTGCTTCTCTGCCGCTCACTGCACAGAACAGACGCCGAGAGAGGTGACACTGCGCCGGGAGAGTCAGACCTCATGCTCGCGGGGCAGCACTGACGACATCTTTCGATTGAACCATAGCTAAGGTTATTCATATTAATATGTTATCCTACAGCACAAAACCAGCCATAAGGGACAATTTTTTGAAATTGAGATTTATCATCTTAAAGATGAATGAGATTTCCATTGACGTATGGTTTGTTAGGATAGGACAATATTTGGCTGACATACAATTATTTGAAAATCTGGATTGTACATTCTCCCGCTTATTACACGGCTGCTTGCCACAAAAGTAAATAATTAGTCACAAAATATTGATTTGAGTTGAAATATCTAAACGCAAAGCTTCCGTGAAGAAATCGGTTGTTAGCAAGACATTAAGAGATATTGTACAGTCATGCTACTTATTACACAGCATTTCACCACATAAATAATTATGGCGATAAAAGATATTGATTTAAGAGGAAACTTTTTAAAATCTTACCAGTTTGTTAGTAATTTTATAATCCGTTACAGTGTACAAAACAAACGTATGAAACGAGAGAGAGTGAGTCCGTGATACCAGGATGACATAATTACATAATTGTACACACAATATTGAATTGAGTTCTAATATTTTATTAGCCAACCAAACATTAAGCTTCCACGAAGAAAAAATGTTCTTAGCAAGTGAATAGCGCCGACTGCAGTTACCAACAATAACAACAATAACATACCTTGGAATGTGGTGACTGACCAATCAGAATTGATTATTCCACAGAGCTATGTAAAACAAAAGCTAATAAAGTCTTTGCCTCTCTCCAGGTGTCCGCTGTGCCCCAGCATGCTCAGGGAAAGACGGCCGAGCCCGACGATATGAAGGTGGCCGAGGTGCTCTTCGATGCTGCAGACGTCAACGCCATCGAAGAAGTCAATCTGGCCTATGAAAATGTGAAGGAAGTGGACGGACTGGACGTCTCGAAGGAGGGAGTGGAGGCCTGGGAAGCGGCCATGAAACGCTACGATGAGCGCATCGACCGCGTGGAGACGCGCATCACGGCACGCCTGCGCGACCAGCTGGGCACCGCCAAGAACGCCAACGAGATGTTCCGCATCTTCTCCCGCTTCAACGCCCTGTTCGTGCGGCCGCACATCCGCGGAGCCATCCGAGAGTACCAGACGCAGCTCATCCAGCGCGTCAAAGACGACATCGAGGCTCTGCACGACAAGTTCAAGGTGCAGTATCCTCAGAGCCAGTCCTGCAAGATGAGCCACGTGCGAGACCTGCCTCCGGTCTCCGGCTCCATCATCTGGGCCAAGCAGATCGACCGGCAGCTGACGGCCTACATGAAGCGCGTGGAAGACGTCCTCGGGAAGGGCTGGGAGAACCACGTGGAGGGTCTGAAGCTCAAGCAGGACGGAGACAGCTTCCGCGCCAAACTCAACACGCAGGAGATCTTCGACGACTGGGCAAGGAAGGTTAGACCTCAGTTCTGCCTTTCATTTAGTCGACCTTAAAGGGATGGTTCACCCAAAAATGAAAATTCTGTCATTAATTCCTCACCATCATGTTGTTCCAAAGCCGTAAGACCTTCGTTCATATTCAGAACACAAATGAGGATATTTTTGATGAAATCCGAGAGCTCTCTGACCTTGCATATACAGCAAGGGAACTACCACATTCAAGGCACAGAAACGTAGAAAAGACATCGGTAAGATAGCCCATGTGACATTAGGCTTGCTGGGATAGACGGTGATACCGTTGTTAAGCTGCAACACCGGTTACGTCATCTGCCCACCGCGGCACCGTCCCTCACCGTCGTTTAGATTTTTTTTATAGTAATAGAAAGCGTTTAGTTCAGTTAGAGAACAGACACACTGATCGCGGCTGCTCAATGCAGCGCACCGAACGACAGTCGCATCACAGATCAGATTTCATTTATCACATGAGGAGAGTGAGTCGAGCTGACTGACGAGAAGAGTGAGGTGAGACAGACAAGACGATAGCAGAAGATTTAGTTTCGAAGCGAAATGCAAAAGCACCTGTTTGGCAATGTTTTGGATTTTGAAAAGCCTGTTGACTTCTGCCGTTTATCTGAGGTGATATTGGAAGTTTTTTCTTTAAACATTTGTTTCTTACACTCAAGAAAATGCTGGGTTAAATACAACCCAGCACTGGGTAAAATATGGACAAACCCAGCGATTGGGTTCTTTTGACCCAGCGGTTGGGTTAAATGTTTAAATGTTTAACCCAACCTTCTGGGTAGTAACCCAAATGCTGGGTCAAAACAACTCAATTGCTGGGTTTGTCCATATTTCAGGGTTCGTACGGTCATGAAAAACCTGGAAAAGTCATGGAATTTTAAAACCGCAATTTCCAGGCCTGGAAAAGTTTTGGAAAAATAAATTAACCCAGAAAGTTTTGGAAAAGTCATGGAAATCTATTTCACAAATCTGTATAATATAATTGTTTAATCAGGTCCTGAATTTCGGTGCGGGATTGCGCATATATCGCATAGTTTTACTCATTTCCGCAGCTTTCGACTTTAAAATGGATATTCACACATTTATTCAATAGCCTATAGCATGTAGGTTTGATGAGTAAATAAATCCACACAGAATATCAGATCAGTCATTTGAAAACAGCGTGAGTGATTCAGCTGAACCACGTCTTCTCTCTTTGACTTTATCTTAAACCGGCTTCACATCAGAGCATCTCGTCTGCACTAAAGAGCTGCTGCACGCTGCGATACAAGACTTTCACTCGTGTTTTGGTACAGTTGACAGAATTGTCACTTGCCTAATCGGGTCATTGTTGCATCGTCACACAAATGTATCATTTATTTGCACGTCTTTTAAAGCCATTTGGTCCTCGCGCGCTCCAGAAGCGGTTTCCTATGCACTCAGTCACATCCAAAGCGCGCGCGTATAAAGCCGCCTTGCGAGTACCAAATTGAGTTTGGTACCAAACAAGCTCAGTAGAACTCTGTATGGACCTCAAACATATCCCCAGTCCGGCCCTTGTCCAACAGTTTATCAGAGTTACTGGCCCGAGTCAGACTGGAGCCCGTGTCTTTTTTTTCTCTCTCACTCTTCCCAATTACACAGCTGCTGTTGGAGCCATTAAAATAGTTCAGTTTTGTTTTTGAATTGTTGAATAAAGTCTGCCTCAACTCTATTTTTATGTCCACTCTTTTCCCTTGGCATTCAATATTTCTTGACTTTCTGTGCAATGGTTCTCTGTTTTGGTGAACCTCACCCATGTTACAGTCTGATAGTGTTTTATAGTTTTTTTTGTTTTGTTTATTATCTTGTTTTTTGTGTTGCATACGCACTTTGGTCGACTTCGTTGTTTCAAAATGTGCTGTATAAATAAACTTTGTATTGTATTGAAAGGTACAGCAGCGCAACCTGGGCGTGTCCGGCCGCATCTTCACCATCGAGAACACGCGCGCCCGCGGACGCACCGGAACCGTGCTCAAGCTCAAGGTCAACTTCCTGCCCGAGATCATCACGCTCTCCAAAGAGGTGCGCAACCTGAAGTGGCTGAGCTTCCGCGTGCCGCTGGCCATCGTCAACAAAGCCCATCAGGCCAATCAGCTGTACCCCTTCGCCATCTCGCTCATCGAGAGCGTCCGCACCTACGAGCGCACCTGTGAGAAGGTGGAGGAGAGGATGTCCATCTCGCTGCTGGTGGCCGGTCTGAAGAAGGAGGTGCAGGCGCTCATCACCGAGGGCATCTCTCTGGTCTGGGAGTCCTACAAACTCGACCCGTACGTCCAGCGTCTGGCCGAAACCGTCTTCAACTTCCAAGAAAAGGTCAACCAGCTTAAGATCAGTTAAACTAGAGCACGAATGCGTGTTGATTGGACACACACATTCTTTATTAGGGCCCTATGATTTCCGCGATGATGAAAACGTGGATGGAATCACGGAGTCCAGTCATAAAAACAGAATTTATAGTTTAATGTGGAATATCACAGAATTTGTCAAAGTTTGGAAGAGTTAATCAAAAGTACTTTATTACACTTCGATCAAATCGCAATATGGAATAGGAGCTGTAAATATTACAGCGAGTCTGTGTGAATGAATGGTGCAGACGTGTGGTTTAGTTTACTACACACATACTGAAGCGCGTGACGCTCGCGGTGATTTCAGCGTCTGTCATCTCACTGGAAGTGAGGTCATAAATGCATGAACAACATCTCCAGAACCGCTCTAAGAGTCTCTTCATGAGCATTTTACCGTTTCATTTGAGTAAAACTAGCGTCAAATACACACAGAAATGTAAAAGTATGCACGGCAACCCGTTAAAATAAAAGTTCGGTTTAACTTGAAGACATTGTGGCAAAAATATATTACTATAATTCAGTAGAATGCAAGTAATACTGCTACTGCTATTGTTGAAATTTTTTTAAAAAACTTTATTTTTTTTAAGGAATAATCATACAATATTTCTTCCATGTTTTAATTTGATTAGAAAATCCTGTTTATTGACCAAAAAATAAAATTGGTTTCCTTTTCATGTTTTATGCCTTCATTTGATAACCAGAAAAATGTAAATAAACAACACAGGATTTCATAAGGCTATTGTATGAATAAATAAAAATAGTTTTTATACATTCAAATAATTAGACGTGCTAAAACAGAATTTGGTTACAACCATAAGGTGTGAAAAAATAAAACATTTCATAGGGCCCTAAACATGTAATATTTGTTAACCTTTTAATAAACTGATGTTAATTTATTAATTAAAATCATGAAACGTGTATATAAGACATGCATTTAATAAAATTCATTTTAACCACTAAAAAGGAGTCCAGAAAAATTAAAATGGAAAAAAATGGATTCCAGAAAAATTTAAACGGAATTTGGGAAAAAATAAAACTGATTTCATAGGGTCCCATATTACTTACATTATTAAACAAAATGGTGGGAATTTTCTTGTTACTTACTAAAAGAAATTTACCAAGCTTTGGATAGACATAGATTTTCACGCGTGAAGTGCAAGTATGCCTGCATGATAATGGTTAAACAGTTAATTATGATTATTGTCATGCTCATTTTTTTACATTTCTTTGCTCTTTGACATACATATAAATCAAGAGAACATCAGCTCGCATTGTGGCAGGTTTAGTCACAGTGAACAGCACGAATGACTGCGTGGAAGAAAACAGACTAGATGAATATCTTAGTAGAGGTCTCTAAACTCGCATGTTAGCCGGCGTTTTCATATCATCAGCGCTGTTTCTGTAATGCCGGTAACTGATAATGACAGAAGCTACTGATAAAAGCTTAATTAAAACTAATAATCTGTATCAGCCCATTGAAGAAACCTATATTCGGCTGAGTGTGTGTGTCCATAATTTGGTTGGTAGTGTAGATGATTTGTGTTTACAGTCAGGATGAAAAGAGATGTGAATGTCATGTTGATTAGTGTGTGTTTTGCTCTTAGGTGGATGATCTTCTTCTGATCGAGGAGAAGATTGATCTGGAGGTGCGCTCGCTGGAAACCTGCATGTACGAGAATAAGATGTTCACTGAGATCCTCAACCGCATCCAGAAGGCTGTGGACGACCTGAACCTGCACTCGTACTCCAATCTGCCCATCTGGGTCAACAAACTGGACATCGAGGTGAGTTCAGCTGGACGGAAGCGCAGGGGACACGTCTGTCCGGAGAGTCGTGTTTGATCAGATGTGATGGTGTTTCCTCCGTAGATCGAGCGCATCCTCGGGGTGCGTCTGCAGGCCGGACTCAAAGCCTGGACGCAGGTTCTCAGGGGACAGATGGAGGACAAGGCTGATGTGGACATGGATACCGAGGCTCCTCAAGTCAGTCACAAGCCCGGAGGAGAACCCAAGATTAAGGCAAGACCTGATAGTCGTCCTGTAGTTTTGAGACTGTCTGCATTGATTCATAACGTCACACTGAAACGTTTTAATTCGTCCAAACAGAATGTCATCCATGAATTGAGGATCACAAACCAGGTCATCTATCTGAACCCACCGATCGAAGACTGCCGCTACAGGCTTTACCAGGAGATGTTTGCTTGGAAGATGGTCATTCTGTCTCTACCCAGAATCCAGAGTCAGAGATATCAGGTGTGTGTGTGTGTGTGTTTGCTCTGCATTCGTCTTCAGTTTTCAGCTCCTGCTTTAAAGACACAGTTCACCCAAAAATGACCAATAGGGCTGGGTAAAAAAAAAAAAAAAAAAATACTGATTTCTCAAATGTAATAGATTCTCATTTTTGCAAAATGATATTGATTCTTAAATCCCAAGAATTGATTAATCTAGCCTGTTTACAGTTAACAAACGGAACATTGTAGCGCACATCCCATCCAATAAATCGCAATAAGCTTTGTGCTTTGTTACTTTTGATATAAAACAAAGTCTCAGATTTCAAATTCTTAAAATTGTTTCAATATTCAAACAATAAATGCCATTTTGGCGCAGTTTAATGTGGAATGACAGATCGCTGTAGCGCCTCAGTCCAGAAGCGGCAGCGCGAAGGTTATCTCCTCCGCTTTAATACAAGTTACAGCACAAAATAAACATGAATAAACTTCTGAAGGTACATTACAATAAAGAGTACAACTTACCGAAATCCTTATGCTATCAAATGTAATCGCTCAATCAGTGTTTCAACCACGGAAAGATGTCAATATAACGGCTTGTAAATAATATGTAGTGTAATATCAGTTACGTCAGACAAAAAAAAATTTGATGACCATAAATTCGTTAGTCAGGTAGATTCTAGAGAAGAGCATTTTGCAAAATACATGCACTATATAGCATATTCATTGTGTTTTTTTACTGTTCTTCAGTGGTGTTTAATTTATATTTGAATAAATCCGTCAAGTTTTTATTACAGCCACCATTTAAATGTTTATATTTCAAAAAACAGATTGCAGTAGAAATATAATTGTAGCTTTATTATTATAAAAACTTCGAGTGTAATTTAAGTGTTTGTATATAAATGAGTTAATTTTAGCCTTCAGTATTATAGTAATGTAGTGCCAACTGTACTGTCAACATTAGTTGAGATTTTTTTTCCTTGAGGAAAATTTGGCATGTACTGTACTTGTTGTATATCCAAAATAATCAATATTGAATCGAATCAAATTGTAAATTGAATCAAATCAAATGCTTGTGAGTCCCAATCGAATCATGAAATTTGTCTCAAAACTCTTAGCCCTAGTAACCAAACAGTTGCTGGAAGCCATTGACTTCCATAGTATGCCACAAAATACTATATAAGTCAATGGCTACCAGCAACTGTTTGGTTATTAACGTTCTTTAAAATATCTTTTGTGTTCCACAGAAGAAAGAACCTCATGCAGGTTTTGACTGTCTCTTTAACGTTCGCTCTTCACACAGGTCGGCGTTCACTACGAGTTGTCAGAAGAGGAGAAGTTCTACAGGAACGCTCTGACCAGAATGCCTGACGGTCCGTCTGCGCTGGAAGAAGCTTACAACGCTGTGAAGGAGATCGTCTCGGAGGTGGAGCAGTACGTCAAGGTAACGTCGTCTTCTGTTAGAGTGAGCGAGTGAAGCGTATTCAGACGCGAGACTGACTGTGTTTGCTCCGTCAGGTGTGGCTCCAGTACCAGTGTCTGTGGGACATGCAGCCCGAGAACATCTACAACCGTCTGGGAGAAGATCTCAACAAGTGGCAGGCGCTGCTCGTGCAGATCCGCAAAGCTCGAGGCACGTTTGACAACGCAGAAACCAGGAAGGAGTTTGGGCCGGCTGTCATAGACTACGGCAAGGTCAGGAGGAAGCCGCTCACGGTTCAGTCAGGAGGTTTCTCTCCACGTATGATCACGCTGAAGTGTTGTTCTTCTGACGTGTCGTTTAGGTTCAGTCCAAGGTGAATCTGAAGTATGACTCTTGGCATAAGGAAGTGCTCAGTAAGTTTGGACAGATGTTGGGCAACAACATGCAGGACTTCCACTCGCAGATCTCCAAGGTGGGCGCCGAGCTCTCACTGATGGGTAATGTCATGTTTGTTTGCTCAAGCGAATGTTCTGAACTGTTCTGTGATCCTCTTGCAGTCTCGTCAAGAGCTGGAGCAGCATTCGGTGGACACGGCGAGCACCTCTGATGCTGTGACCTTCATCACGTACGTGCAGGCGCTCAAACGCAAGATTAAACAGTTTGAGAAGCAAGTGGACGTGAGTACAATATACCTACTACAGATTCTCCACCCTCTGGTGATGTTCGGTCGTTTTTGAGTAAAAAAATTTGGATTTTTAGAATTTACTTCATGGGAATGGTACAAAACTTGAAATTTTTGGCACTTGCTTGGTGAACACACGGTGTGTATATATGTATATAAATGGACATTAATCTCAAAGGTTAAATAATCCTCGGGAAAAAAAGCACTTGCATTGGAATTAACATGAATGGGAAGAAAATTTCATCCTGTAGAAATTTTTGGTACTGCAACCAAAAAAATCTGACTGAAAGCTCATTTTTTTGAGAACCTAAAATTTGGAGCACAATGTGTTTAGATTTATGGCTTTGATTTTCTTGCAGTTTTAGAGTAAAACATGTTTTGGAAAATATGTATTTCTTATAAAATAGTATTTTTATGCGTTATTCATAAGCTTTTTTAAATTTTTAACTTTTTTACTTGCAAGTGTTGTCTTTAAATAGAGATCTTAAGTCTGTTCTCCAAAGCATTCAAGTTTTACAACCGTTTAAGTAGGAAATTTCATTTTCAGGTCTATGCTTAAAAAAGTGGTTAACAGGTAATAACTGTATCATAACATTAATGTAGTGCCATAAATTTGTCTAAAAATATGAAATATTAAATAAAATACATTTACATTTATTCATTTAGCAGACGCTTTTATCCAAAGCGACTTAGAAATGAGGAAAATAGAAGCAATCAAAATCAACAAAAGAGCAATGATATGCAAGTGCTGTGACAAGTCTCTGATAGTCCAAGTCTCTCTTTTTTTTTTTTAATGTAATAAGAAAACTTGACACTAGTGTTAGGGTCTTTTTTTAAAATAAAAATAATGCAAATCAAAAGAAAAGAAAAGAAAATGCTAGTGTTAGAGAATCATTTTTATAATAAAAAAAAAAAAAGTTTTTTAGGATAGAAATAGAGAGTGCTAGAGTTAGAGGCTGAAATGAAGATGGAAGAGATGTTTTTAGCCGTTTCTTGAAGATGGCTAAGGACTCAGCAAAATGCATTATCAAGCTAAAATATAGTTTAAAATAAAATTTACAAGTAAATATAATTTAATTTCATTGAAATGAATAAATTTTTTTTTATTATTATTTTTTTTTTTTTTTTTTTACCCTCACCTGAACAATACCAGAAAGTTAATACGATTTTGTGGAGAAAATGTTATTGAAGTTGTAAGACTAATAAAACAGTATTGTGGAAGCGGCATTAAAGTCTCTGGTTTCGTGCAGCTGTTCCGCAACGGCCAGCGTCTGCTGGAGAAGCAGCGGTTCCAGTTCCCTCCGTCCTGGCTGTACATCGATAACATCGAGGGCGAGTGGGGCGCCTTCAGCGACATCATGAAGCGCAAAGACACGGCCATCCAACAGCAGGTGGCCAACCTCCAGATGAAGATCGTGCAGGAGGACCGCGCGGTGGAGAACCGCACCACAGACCTGCTGTCGGACTGGGAGAAGACCAAACCTGTGGCAGTACGTGTCTGGAGACGGTCTGAGAGCGCTGGACTATGTTTACAGCTCTCCTTCACCATTTCTCTGCTTGTTGTCGCTGCAGGGCAGTCTGCGTCCAGAGGAGGCGCTGCAGTCGCTCACCATCTACGAGGGCAAATTCGGCCGTCTGAAGGACGACAGAGAGAAGTGTGCGAAGGCCAAAGAGGCGCTGGAGCTGACGGACACGGGCCTGCTGAGCAGCAGCGAGGAGCGAGTGCAGGTGCGTCACTACTGCGAGTCTGTGCTTTACAAGGGTCTGGTATGGACGTGTTGATTTCAGACAGGTTTGTTGCACTTAATCGAGCAGAATGAATGTTCTAAAGAGACACAAACCAACTAACAATCACAGAATTCATCATAATCTATTAATGTTTGAGCTGCAAGGCAAGTTTTAAAATGATTAAAAAGTGTATTTAAAATGAAATAAAACAATAGAAAATGATTATATATAAAATACAGTGCAGTCACATTGTATTCAGTAAATGCACAGCTAAACAGATGAGTTTTAAGTCTGGATTTAAATGTGGCTAATGTTTTAGCACATCTGATCTCTTCTGGAAGCTGATTCTAACTGCGGGCAGCATAAGAGCTAAAAGCGGACTCCCTTGTTTTGTGTGATCTCTAACTGACTCGATCCTAATGATCTGAGTGGTCTGTTAGGTTTGTATTCTGTGATCATATCTGCAATGTATTTAGGTCCTAGGCCATTGTGTGATTTTTATAAAAGAGTAAAAGTACTTTAAAATCAATCCTAAATGTAACTGGAAGCCAGTGTAAGGACCTGAGGACTGGTGTGATATGCTCAGATTTTCTGCTTCTAGTCAGAATCCTGGCAGCAGTGTTCTGGATCAGCACCATAAGTCGGTTGTTTCGCATTACACATTTTTTTTTAATTTTGTTTAAATATGCAAATGATGCATTAATCTAATTAAATATGCACTAATATGCAGAAATCTGAACATTGGATAAAGTAAGGTTAAAAATTCTTGTTTAATTTTATTGATATATTAGAGTTAATAGAGTTAAAGATTTTTTCAAAGGTGGTTTTGGATTTCTCTTTTCATCACTACATAAATCGGAAAATACTGTCAGCAGACAGAAAACAAATTTAATTTTCACCATGTTTTTAGGAAATAAATGTTGTATAAATCAGTGTGAATGACATCTGAACAAATCTTCAGAATATAGAGAGGAATAAAACTGTACAAAATTTGGTGAATATAAGAGAAAAAACTCTTTAAAGATATGGATTTAGATTGAAATCTACAGGTGCAAATATATGAAGTGCAATTAAATAAACACTTTTGAATGTTTTCTTTTCGCTTGTCTGAAAAAAGACACAATATGAAAGCAAAACAGACCAAAATCACAAAACTGAGCAGTGCATGAAAACAACACTTTATATAGTATTTTTGCTTTCAGTTTTCTCACTCATCATGTTGAGATTAAACTGTCAAGTCACTGTTATTTATATAGTGTCTTTAACAATACAGATTGTCAAAGCAGCTTTACAGTATCAAATAGGAAAATAGTGTCAATAATGCAAAACGACAAATAGTAAACACTGAATTTTCAGTTCAAGGCAGTTCATCATCCAGCTCAGTTCAGTTTAAATAGCATCTGTGCAATCAAGTCGACGATATCGCTGGGAATGAAGTATGCTGAAGATCCTGATCTGCTCGTAGTGCTCTTGTTAACGCGTGTGGTGTTGGTGGTGTTCGTCAGGTGGCTCTGGAGGAGCTGCAGGATCTGAAGGGCGTTTGGTCGGAGCTGTCGAAGGTCTGGGAGCAGATCGATCAGATGAAGGAGCAGCCGTGGGTCTCTGTGCAGCCGCGGAAGGTGAGCGACGCACCTGCCGTCTCGTGTGACTCGTACCCGAGCCTCGCTTTCACTGAGTCTGTTCTTCTTCTGTGCAGCTGCGCCAGAGTTTGGACGCTCTCCTCAACCAGCTGAAGAACTTCCCCGCTCGTCTGCGGCAGTACGCCTCCTACGAGTACGTGCAGAGACTGCTCAAGGGATACATGAAGGTGAGCCGGTCCTGCATTAACAGGTGAGGATGCTGGGATAGAGCCTAACCCCATTACCTGTGCTGATCCTCAGGTGAACATGCTGGTGATCGAGCTGAAGTCGGAGGCGCTGAAGGACCGGCACTGGAAGCAGCTGATGAAGCGTCTGCATGTGAACTGGGTTCTGTCCGAGCTGAGTCTGGGTCAGATCTGGGACGTGGACCTGCAGAAGAACGAGATGGTGGTGAAGGACGTGCTGCTGGTGGCGCAGGGAGAGATGGCTCTCGAGGAGTTCCTCAAGCAGGTCAGCATCCGTCACACACCTGATCTAACATTAACGTGATTTCTGTCCCAGCTGTTTACCTTTACACACATAACCCCCACTATTTTTGTAACTTGTGTGTGTTTTGAACAAACTTGTGTGTATTTGACCGTTTAAGTGCAATAAGACCGTTAGTTTCGTACTCGCATGCCGTGTGACAGATGTTTTCTGTGTGCGTGCTTCGGATGTGTGCGCTCAGAAAACCCTATATCAGAAGTTTAAACTAGTGCTCTATATGTTAAAGTGTACATAACACACAGTTTCACCCAATCTCATGTTAATCTTGAGTACCTATAGAGTAGTACTGCAACCTTCATATCTCCAAAAAGTCTTTAGTTTTATCATATTTATAAAAGAAAGATACAGTTTTACGATTCTTTCCAAAAAAAGCCGAGCTCCTGGAGGCGTGCCGTGTGGGCGGAGCTAAAGAGTGATGAGCACTTGCGCCGATTGCAACAAAACAGAGACATTTGATGCCGTTTCACTTACCGTCTGCAGTTCTGAATCATGACCGGGATCTTTTATAGCTGGGACCGCTCCATCTTTCAGTATCAAACGATGTGCAAATCCAGCGTCAAACTGGGCCTTGTTTATAAAACGTTCGTCAACAAACACACTTGAGAAACTCTGTTGCTGCCCTGAAAAAACAAACTGCACCCACTGTTTACTTACGCTGGGTTCTTCGGGAAGCTGAACAAGGTTATCTTTCCCTTACAACCAAAAACACACTTCTTTAGAGACATTCTTCCCGAGCGAGTCCCGTGCAGCAGTGCAGCCGAGTGAAGCGCGTTGATGGGCGCTCTTGCTCTCGCTCTGATCGATGCGTGCACAGGCGCGTGTTTCTGGGAGAAATGCCCATATAAGGAGTTCAACTGTCGTTTACGTTAGCAAGAGCCACGATCGAAAAAAAACTCTCTGAAACTTGTACGAACCCGGAAGTAAGATTTTTGTTACAGAAATACTCGTCAGACGTCCAAATTATTTTTTGAAACTTTGTCCATGCTTAGCATGAGAAACCAACTCTTTAACAGTGTAAACAACTCTGAATGCATGAAACAGCATTGTACCCCCCCCCCCCCCCCCCCTTTCCTGTGTAATATAACTTGTTTGTTTGTCTGCTGGTTTTTATTGTATTTGTTATACTTATATTTTTTGAATAGGCTATTTTCATGGCAAAAACTAAGATGCTGACATGGCATTAAATAAAAATATACTACTACTACTAAACTAGTGCTGTCAAATGATTAATGATGATTAATACACACACATATAGCAAAAATTTTGAAAATATTTACGTGTGTGTGTCTGTATGTGTGTGTGTGTGTGTGTATATGTATATATATATATGTGTATATATATATAAATAATATAATATAATATAATATAATATAATATAATATTAGGGGTGGAACGGTACACAGATGTCACGGTTCGATACGTACCTCGGTTCGGGGGTCATGGTTCGATACGATTTTGGTACAACACGAGAAAAAACAAAACAAATCTACTTTGCTCGGTTTCTTTTAATTTATTTTTATCAGACAGTAGTACAAATTACAAATTTATTTTCTTTTTTTTCCCACCTAGATGTGGAAATACTAAATATTACATATACAGGTGCATCTCAATAAATTAGAATGTCGTGGAAAAGTTCATTTATTTCAGTAATTCTACTCAAATTGTGAAACTCGTGTATTAAATTCAATGCACACAGACTGAAGTAGTTTAAGTCTTTGGTTCTTTTAATTGTGATGATTTTGGCTCACATTTAACAAAAACCCACCAATTCACTATCTCAACAAATTAGAATATGGTGATCAGCTAATCAACTCAAAACACCTGCAAAGGTTTCCTGAGCCTTCAAAATGGTCTCTCAGTTTGGTTCACTAGGCTACACAATCATGGGGAAGACTGCTGATCTGACAGTTGTCCAGAAGACAATCATTGACACCCTTCACAAGGAGGGTATGCCACAAACATTCATTGCCAAAGAAGCTGGCTGTTCACAGAGTGCTGTATCCAAGCATGTTAACAGAAAGTTGAGCGGAAGGAAAAAGTGTGGAAGAAAAAGATGCACAACCAACCGAGAGAACCGCAGCCTTATGAGGATTGTCAAGCAAAATCGATTCAAGAATTTGGGTGAACTTCACAAGGAATGGACTGAGGCTGGGGTCAAGGCATCAAGAGCCACCACACACAGACGTGTCAAGGAATTTGGCTACAGTTGTCGTATTCCTCTTGTTAAGCCACTCCTGAACCACAGACAACGTCAGAGGCGTCTTACCTGGGCTAAGGAGAAGAACTGGACTGTTGCCCAGTGGTCCAAAGTCCTCTTTTCAGATGAGAGCAAGTTTTGTATTTCATTTGGAAACCAAGGTCCTAGAGTCTGGAGGAAGGGTGGAGAAGCTCATAGCCCAAGTTGCTTGAAGTCCAGTGTTAAGTTTCCACAGTCTGTGATGATTTGGGGTGCAATGTCATTTGCTGGTGTTGGTCCATTGTGTTTTTTGAAAACCAAAGTCACTGCATCCATTTACCAAGAAATTTTGGTGCACTTCATGCTAACTTCTGCTGACCAGCTTTTTAAAGATGCTGATTTCATTTTCCAGCAGGATTTGGCACCTGCCCACACTGCCAAAAGCACCAAAAGTTGGTTAAATGACCATGGTGTTGGTGTGCTTGACTGGCCAGCAAACTCACCAGACCTGAACCCCATAGAGAATCTATGGAGTATTGTCAAGAGGAAAATGAGAAACAAGAGACCAAAAAATGCAGACGAGCTGAAGGCCACTGTCAAAGAAACCTGGGCTTCCATACCACCTCAGCAGTGCCACAAACTGATCCAAAATCATCACAATTAAAAGAACCAAAGACTTAAACTACTTCAGTCTGTGTGCACTGAATTTATTTAATACACGAGTTTCACAATTTGAGTTGAATTACTGAAATAAATGAACTTTTCCACGACATTCTAATTTATTGAGATGCACCTGTATGTAAAATCTGTAGTACATATATACATACAAGGAATAAATTCTTGAAATATATTTGATTTAGTTTACAGATAAACAAGGAAAAAAAACAGTGCGACACGTAACGTAGCCTATATATGCTGAGTTTTTCAGTTAATTTTTGTGACATGCTTAATTCTTTCATAGAAAGGAAACTCAAATGGCAGAAAGTGACATTCTATTTGTTTTCCTTATTTTACTATCATTTACATAATAAATAATAGTTTAGCATTCAGATACGTTACATCGCAAATATGGAAATATTATGGAATATTTGGATTTGTGCCGAATGAGAGAGGTAGGATACACGAGCTCAAAGCTCCATTTCGCAAACAGTTGCGTGCGCAGGCCTTTAAAGTCGGCATGAAACGGAAGTTGCGACTGTCTTTTTTTCTCTACTGTGGTGTATATCCGAGCGAAATGGCATCTGAAATGAGAGGGCGGGACTTGATTTCGTCCTTTGAGAATTGATTGGATCGTTGGAAGTTGGGGCGTTACTAACAAAATGGAGGCAGATCTGAAATGCCAGTTTGCAGTTAGTGGTGGGGGATTTTCCCCTGTCATTTATCCCAGCGTTTACCCCTTACGTCACTAGCTCCGCCCCTGCGCCATCACTCCCGACCAGAAGACTAGAGGAGTCGTTTTGAGGGGGAGGGGAGGTTAACATTTTTGATTAAAGATTATGAGGGCACATGAATTTAAAAAAAAAAGAATGAAGTGCACGGATAAATTATTTATAATAAACACTATAGTATTCCATCAAAAAATAAGAATATTCAATTTTGATTTCATGCCGACTTTAAAGTATACTCCTTTGTCAGTCTATGTGAGAGACTCG
Organism: Spinibarbus caldwelli; assembly: GCA_039654775.1. Lineage (NCBI taxonomy): Eukaryota > Metazoa > Chordata > Actinopteri > Cypriniformes > Cyprinidae > Spinibarbus > Spinibarbus caldwelli. The sequence goes on along the minus strand of CM077251.1, from coordinate 203,315 downwards.
TTCAGAATCAGCACATGGTCATTGTTTAGTAGGCTTTGTTTTCAAGTGCGCAACTCATGGCATTCGCTGTTCTTCTGCTGGCGGTTATCAAACAGTGTTGCATTACTGCGGATGCCCCCTTCTGGATTGGGGGTGAATTGCCTGTATTCATTGTGAGGCCTCATGCACCAAACCGAGATGTCTGTACCGTGGCGGTTCGGTACGAATGCATGTATCGTTCTCATATATATATATATATATATATATATATATATATATATATATATATATATATATATATATATATATATATATATATATATATATATATATATAATATAAAATATAGTATAGTATAATATTCATATAGTTTATATTATAAATATATTTAATATAACATTTTTCTTAAATATATACATGCGTGTGTGTATTGATATACATAAATATACACAGTACACACATTATGTAAACTTTTATTTTGGATGCAGTTAATCGCGATTAATCATTTGATAGCACTAGTTTAATATGGTTTAAAACACATGATTTTAGCGCAATGGACATAATGAAAACCAAACAGATGTTTTTTTGTCAAAATATCTGAGGTATGAGCTGTAAAGACACATCTCTATTCTGGTAAAGTGAGCGTGGAACAGCAGAAGAGACATGCACAAAAACAGCCTGTTTCTGCTTCCACTCAAAATAGGCATTTTCAAAATGATATAATAAGTGATCTGTGGGGTATTTTGAGCTGGAACTTCACTGACACATTCTGGGGACACCTGAGACTTATATTACATCTTGTAAAAAGGGGAATAATAGGTGCTGTTTAAAGATGTGTTCACAGTTTTCTCTTCACTGCAGATTCGTGAAGTGTGGAACTCGTACGAGCTCGACCTCGTCAACTATCAGAACAAGTGTCGCCTGATTCGCGGATGGGACGATCTATTCAATAAAGTCAAGGAGCATATCAACAGCGTGTCTGCCATGAAGCTCTCGCCCTACTACAAGGTACCGAACCGAATGAGAGAAACCGTGTGTTAGAGAGAAACGATATGTTCCTCCGTCACTCGTCTCTGTTCTCCGCAGGTGTTCGAGGAGGACGCTCTGAGCTGGGAGGACAAACTCAACCGCATCATGGCTCTGTTTGACGTCTGGATCGACGTGCAGCGCCGATGGGTTTACCTGGAAGGCATTTTCACAGGAAGCGCAGACATCAAACACCTGCTTCCTGTGGAGACGCAGCGCTTCCAGAGGTCAGCGGCTGATTTGGTAGATTACACGAATGTGCTGAAGAACGCAGGCTTTGGGCTTTAACATGTGACTCGTTTGATTTCACAGCATCAGCATGGAGTTTCTGGCCCTGATGAAGAAGGTGACCAAGTCTCCTCTGGTCATGGATGTCCTGAACATTCAGGGGGTTCAAAGGTCGCTGGAGAGACTTGCTGATCTGCTGGGAAAGATCCAGAAAGCGCTGGGAGAATATCTGGAGAGAGAGCGCTCGTCTTTCCCCAGGTCAGACATTTCAGCTTTACGATATAAGCCTCATCCAGTGTCCATTAAACATGAGAGCTGATGGGAATGTAAGACTGGCTAGTTTTAGTCATGTTTAGATCTCTCTCAGACTTTTATATGATGTGTTAACCAGTGATTTAGTGACAAAGAAACTCTTTCAAAATTGTGCATATTAATAGTTTTTGAAAAATTTGCAGTTTTTGCTGTGCTGTAATAAAAATGACGTTGATTGTGTTAAGTTGGTAAAATTAATTGCGGGCCGTGCTTCAGTATCCGTACTGTCACGGTTGTCTAAATCATGAAGACTTACAGAGTTGTTTCTGTTTCCCGCAGGTTCTACTTTGTTGGTGATGAAGATCTGCTGGAGATCATCGGCAACAGTAAGAATGTGGCCAAACTGCAGAAACACTTCAAGAAAATGTTCGCTGGAGTTTCAAGCATCCTGCTGAACGAGGACAACACGGAGGTGCTGGGCATCTCGTCCCGAGAGGGAGAGGAGGTACGCCTCGTCCTGAGAGAGACATCTGGAACATCCGTTATGTGTTTGTTTAGCCAAAAAGTAACAGTCACTGATGCAGACTTCATCCAATATGAGACAAATTCAGTTTCCGCTGTAAAGCAGCTCTACAGAAGACATGAGTGTCATTATTCAGATCAGTTCAAGTTTTGTTCTCATCTGAATAGGGATGTAACGATTCACTCAACGCACAATTCAATTCACAATTTTGATTTGGTTTTTTTTTTTTTTTACAAAATGAGATTTAAGACAAATTATAAATGAAATGTGTCCTTTTATTATTGCTTGGACAAAATTATGCACGTTTCTTTGTGAAATTGAAATATAACACTGTAATAACATACTAATATAGCACTTGCATATTATTGCGCTCTTGTTGGTTTTGATTGCTTCTATTGTCCTTATTTGTAAGTTGCTTTGGATAAAAGCGTCTGCTAAATAACAAAATATAAATGTAAATAACAAAACTAAATTGAAATTTTAAAACAAACCCCCAAATCAAATAAGTAACACAAATAAAAGAAATCTCTTCATATAAACGAGCTAAGGTTTTGTCTGTACTCTTTCCATTTAAAATTAGAAGCAACCACTGCATTTTAATCATGATCCAAACAAAGATGCTGCATACATGCAGCATGAGCAGTTTTTAATCTAAATTAGACTGTATAATTTCAAAATTTGAAGCAAAAACATAATGGTCTGACTTCAGTTTTGTGAATGAAACCGAAACCGCAGACGAGCTGAATGAGCCGCAGATTCACTCTCTGCCAGCAGGTGGCGCTTAAAGCGTTTCCTTGGTTACCTCTATAAACAAAGCAGCGCTGCACTTATGAACGTTAATATGCATTATACAGAGGTAAGATGAAAAGAAAAAATAGCATCTAAACTTTTCTAAACACCGTAAGTTCCCCTCAGGCATACATTCATATAAACTCCTACCCCTAATTGTATCGCAATTTATTTGACATCTCAACCGATTTGAATCGCCACATATTTGAATCAATTTTCAACCGGCTCGCGGTTAATCGTTACATCCCTACATCTGAAGCATCAGTGCAGTTAAATCAATAATATGCGTGAATATTAGTTGTCTTCATCTGGGAAACCTCTCGAATGCACTGTTGTTTTCAGGTGCTCTATAAGACGCCGGTGTCCATCACGGAGCATCCGAAGATCAACGAGTGGCTGACGCTGGTGGAGCGAGAGATGCGGGTGACGCTGGCCAAGCTGCTGGCCGAGTCCGTCACGGAGGTGGGTGCCTTCAACAAGGGCACGGGCATCGACCTGAGCACCTACATCAACTGGATCGACCGATACCAGGTGACCCGTCCTCCCAGACTAACCCAGCATCTGTACAGCATACATCTTCATGAATGCTTAACCTCCGTCTCCGCTGCGTCCAGGCCCAGCTGGTGGTTCTGTCCACGCAGATCGACTGGTCTGAGAACGTGGAGAACGCTCTGACCACCATCGCCGGCGGGGTGGACATGGGTCCGCTGCAGGCCGTGCTGGTCAACGTGGAGGCCACGCTCAACCTGCTGGCCGACACGGTTCTGATGGAGCAGCCGCCGCTGCGCAGGAAGAAGCTGGAGCATCTGGTGAGGAGTCAGATGCTTGTGTACGTGTGTGTGTGTGTGATGATAACGTGTGTGTGAAACTGGGGATTAATGCAGCTTGAGTTGTCATTCATGGTGCAAAAAACAGTCATGCCTTGCTTATAGTTTCTGTCCATTATATTTGTTTTCAGGGCAGATTTTTTACTCGTATGCGAGCGCTCTAACACAATGCAACAAGCAAAAACAGCAATGCCAGGCTTTCTGTGGGTCTTAAAAATGTCTTCGATCAGGGGCCGGTTGCATAAACTGTTTAGACTAGTCTTAAAAAGTTAGTCATCCAATTATTTTTTATTTATTTATTTATTTATTTTATTATTTTTTTTCTTCAAGCCTGTTCATAACTTTTTAAATTCACTTATGAAAAGGCAGATTGGTCTTATTTGTATTGGGAAAGTAAGACTGATCTTGGCAACTGCTAGTTGATTAAACTAGTTCTTAAGACACAGTCTTAACATGGTGGCTAAGTTTATGCAACTGGCCCCAGAGCAGAAGTCTTAAAATCAAAAGTCATGGCATTAAATGTTGCATTCACTGCAAAAGATTAATATCTTCCTCTGTATTTTTGTTGTTTTCCAGTACAAATATCTAAACATCTTTAAATCAAGATACATTTACTGGAGACGCAAAATGAACATGAAGTCTTGTTTTCTGAGAAATTTAACAAAATCAAGTTTCTGCTTAAAAACAAACATCAGCCAATCTGGTCATAAAAATAAACTTGTTTTCACTTTAAATTAATTGGGTTCACCTAGATATTTACATTTAGAGAACACATTGATGTACAGTGTTCCCTTCAATTCATTCCTTAAATTGGTCTTCTTTACTTGGTCTTAAAAAGGTCTGAACATCTTAAATTTACCTTCATGAAACCTGTGAAATACAATGGACAAAGATGTCCTTCTGATGCACATATACATAGATGCAGATATTTACTCGGAGTACGAGTTTGTTCAGCATCAGTATGACGAGGTGAACCGTGAGCTCTGTCTGATCATCTGGAGCTGCAGATGTGTTTGTGACTTGTGTGTTTTTTATTCGTAGATCACAGAGTTGGTCCACCAAAGAGATGTGACCAGAACTCTGATCAAGAACAAGATTGACAACCCCAAATCTTTTGAGTGGCTCAGCCAGATGCGCTTCTACTTCGACCCCAAGCAGACCGACGTCCTCCAGCAGCTCTCCATCCAGATGGCCAACGCCAAGTTCAACTACGGCTTCGAGTATCTGGGTGTGCAGGAGAAGCTGGTGCAGACGCCGCTGACCGACCGCTGCTACCTGACCATGACGCAGGCGCTGGAGGCCCGTCTGGGAGGATCGCCCTTCGGTCAGTGTGTCCATCTAGACAGGGTTCCTGTGGGTCCTTATAAAGTCTTAAATTTAGTTGTATCAAATTTAAGGCCATTAAAAGTCTAAAATTGTAAAAGAAAGTCTTAATTATGATCATAAGAGGTCTTAAATTTGGGGACGGAAAGACCAAAATTGCGATACGGCTTAATGTGGTGATTAAACTTCAAAAGGCTATGAAGTCAGCTGCTGTGTTAACTGCCGTTACCGAGGAAACGGTTATATTTCTGCCGTTCCAAAAGCGCCTCCTGCTGGCAGAGAATGAATGTGCATTTTCAATAAACCTGTTGTTTTTGTTCAGAGTAATGCGAAAATCAACCCTGCAAACACGCAGAGCTGTAAATGTGAACTGGTGGATCGATAAGATAATGCATTTATAAAAAAACTAAACAGTAAAATGTTTATTTAATTAATATAATAATTTATTGATGATATTTGTTTAAATATAACAACTAATACTTGACCATCCATTTTCTTAAAAAAATGATATAAAGGCTGAATTGGGAAGTGTATAATCTTGTAATCCTGTATCTGAACTGTAAATCATTAATTTTACAGTTTTAATGTTATTATAGACACAGCCCTACCCGCTCATATGGTATTAATTTTATTTGTACAGGTTTTAAAAAAGGTCTTAAAGTCTTAAATTCGAGCGTAAAAATCCTCCAAACACCCTACTAGAGTCGAGCTCATAGACGTGTGCACGTGAGCTGAATGTAAGCTTGTTCTGTAGGTCCTGCTGGAACGGGAAAGACCGAGTCCGTCAAAGCTCTGGGTCACCAGCTGGGCCGCTTCGTCCTGGTCTTCAACTGCGACGAGACCTTTGACTTCCAGGTACGACTGGCATCACAGGATTGGTGTCAGGGGTCAATAACAGGTGTTTAATCGCAGGGTTTTGTTGTGTGTTGTCTTGCAGGCGATGGGCCGCATCTTTGTGGGTCTGTGTCAGGTGGGCGCCTGGGGCTGCTTCGACGAGTTCAACCGTCTGGAGGAGCGCATGCTGTCTGCGGTGTCTCAGCAGGTCCAGTACATCCAGGTGGCGCTGAGAGAACACAGCAACCCCAACCGAGACCGCAGTACGTGCATGATATAGATCAGAACTAGGGCTGTCAAAAAAAAAATAAAAAAAGAATTTAGAATATTCATCGAATTTAAACTAAAAATTCACGTTCAAATGCAAAAACGTTGCATTTGAATTTCAGATGCGATGACGATGTAAGTGTCGTTGCTTTTTAATGTTTTTGTACATGATGCTGTTTTGTGTATAGTTGTTAAAGCAACTTAATTATAATTGGTTTACAAATGTTATTTTAAACATTACACACTTTTTCTTCACAGATAGTCGTGTTGTTTTATTGCTTTGAATAAACGTGCATTAGTAATAATTTGCTCTGCGCCCTCTTGTGGCCTCAGGAGAGAAGCCAAAAAGCGTTTTTTTTTTTTTTTTTTTTTTACCCTAACTGAAATTATGCCCTTTAAATTTGAATATTGATAATATTACAATATTCAATTATATTCAATAGTACAAAATTCGAATTTGGTTTTTCAGCCATTTTGACAGCCCTAATCAGAACATCATCATCATCATCATCATCATCATCATCATCATGTCATGCGAGTCAGGTGATTACCGTAGCTTTGCTCTGGTGTGTCCAGGTGTGCCCGTCACCACAGAGCTGCTGAACAAACAGGTGAAGGTGAGTGCGGAGATGGCCATCTTCATCACCATGAACCCTGGTTATGCCGGACGCTCCAACCTGCCCGATAACCTCAAGAAGCTCTTCAGGAGTTTGGCCATGACCAAACCGGACCGGCAGCTGATTGCTCAAGTCATGCTGTACTCGCAGGGCTTCCGCACCGCAGAGATCCTCGCCAAGAAGATCGTGCCTTTCTTCAAGTACGCTCGCGTCTGGATGAGGGTGCAGGGTCAGCTGTTGTGTGTGTATGAAGTACCGTAACCCTGCTTTGGTCTGTCGTTGCAGGTTGTGTGACGAGCAGCTGTCGTCTCAGTCTCACTATGACTTCGGTCTGCGAGCGCTCAAGAGCGTGCTGATCAGTGCCGGAAACGTCAAGAGAGAACGCATCCAGAGAATCAAACGAGAGAAGCGTGAGCGCGGTGAAAACGTGGACGAGAACGAGATCGCAGAGAACCTTCCGGAGCAGGAGGTGAGCAGACCGAGCCTGAAACTGAAGGCTGTTTTACTACTGTAACGTGACGCGTTTCCAAATCAAACAGAGCGAGTGAAGAGCATGAGAGCTAAACGTGTCTCTATATTACAGGAGGTATTGAAAGAATAAAAGGGCTTCAAGTCAAATCAAATTTATTTCTGTTGCTCTTTTCACAAAACACTTTGTTTCAAAACATTCTTATGTAAAATCATGTTAATGTTCATAATATCTCCATGCCTTACAGTTGAATGTAGCAGATTAGAGCTGAACAATAATATACATTTTGAAACCATAATCAAGCAGTTGAGATTTATGTAGTTTTAATTGCTTTACATGAATATACTGTATGTATGTGGATGGAAGCAGGACATATATCCATCTTTTATTTTTGTTTTTTAATCAAGAGTTGGGCAATGATATAGTTAAATTTAGGGCTGCAACTAACGATTATTTTGATAATCGATTAGTTGGCCGATTATTTTTTCGATTAATCTGATATTTAAAAAAAAAACAATTTTAGTTTTTTATTTTATTGACAAAAAACACTTCCACATTCTGCCCAATGTTCTTCAAACAAATGTGCCAACTGAATGCTATGAAAACATACAGTGCTTAACAATTTATTAGACCACTTGTCATAATAAAGAGAAAACACAAATATTTTAGGAATTTGTAAAAGAATTGTTTAAATCTAAAACTGTTATTGTCATTTATTTGGCAAATAACAAACAAACAACTAAATAGTATTTATTCACATAATAATAATAATAATAATAATAATAATAAAAAAATGGCCTCCTGCCTTTCATAACAGCATGCATTTTTGCTGACATAGCTACTTTTTGACTGTAACTGGGTATCTGAAAATCTTTCATAGATCTTTCATTTTTCATAGATAACAGAAATAATTATATTATAGCATTAGAAATAGCCTACTCTTACTTAAAGTGCTTACGCATATTGGAGGACTAACCAGTACAGATAGCTAAAAAATGATTTTAGTAAACACCAATACTGTTAGTTTAGAGCAGCAGTGGCACAAAGCTTACATTATTTGTTATAAACCTTACATAAATTTGTTTTAATAAATTTAAGCACTGTATATAGACCTATAGTTTAAATCTCTTCATCAAAAATTAAGATAATAAAGACAGAATAAAAACAAACTCAGTGTTAACCAACAGGTAAGAGTAATACTCTGCAGGAACATGTTCACTTTTTGATCACTGTCACGTTTACTGTAACGTTAATTTCTTTATCCTGTAAAAGGCGGCTATGAAGCGTCTGATATTTATATTCAGACAACTATATGCGGTTATCCCTTTACAGTTCCTACTCTCATAAAATACGTGCACTACATGTTGACTTTTAAACCTTAATTTAACGTTCAACAACAGATATTTCAGCACAATGAATGTTTTTGCACTGAATATTAATCCCTCTCTGACGCGCGTTTGCGCGCTCGCGCTCATTCAGTAAAGATTTAAACTTAACACAGACCGTCCGGACAGAACTTTATGCAAAAATGGAAATGCTCGCGTGAATTTGTGACATTTGCATATAAGGATATGACCGTAAACTGAAAGTGTTTGCGCTGAGGACGCACACGCATCTGTCAAAGCGCCTGACAGGGCAAGCCATTACGCTAATGCATTAACTTAAAGCTTAAAATAAAGATTTCTCATGTTTTGTGCAGCTTGGATCACGTACTTCTCCCGCAGCATCTCATTCTGTTTCCTCTACTATTTTTAGATGCATTTTGGCCACAGAAATGCGTTATTCATTGCTGGAACGTTAATTTGATGTGACCGGCTGAAATTGGACGTGCACTGTGGGCAGACCCGACTAATCGATAATGAGAATTGTTGTCGATGATTTTCATTATCGATAAAAATCTATTTTATTGATTAGTTGTTGCAGCCCTAGTTAAATTTGGTGACAAATTCAGGCTTCAGCAAAGATGTTTGTTTTACGTGACTTGTTATTTTTTGGAATCTTATCATCAATTTGATGAAAGCTTATGAACTGATGCACTGGTAAGTCTTTCATGATTAGTCCAGGAACATGAATGAAGGAACTGGAGTGCGGTTTAATGTCATGTTGACAGTCACGTGAGTTTGAAGAGTAAATCATGTTATTGCGGTGATCTCTGACCACGCTTCATGTGCTCGACTGTCAGATTCTGATCCAGAGCGTGTGTGAGACCATGGTGCCGAAGCTGGTGGCCGAGGACATCCCGCTGCTCTTCAGCCTGCTGTCCGACGTCTTCCCCGGCGTCCAGTACATGCGAGGAGAGATGACGGCGCTGCGAGAGGAGCTCAAGAAGGTCTGCGCTGAGATGTACCTCACGTACGGAGACGGAGACGACGTGGGCAGCATGTGGGTGGAGAAGGTAAGACGCGCTTCATAGTACCAGCACATTAGGGATTAGGGCTGCACGATATATCGTTTCAGCATCGATATCGCGATGTGCGCATCCGCGATAGTCACATCGCAGGATGTGCGATGTTTAGTAGGCCTGATCGTTATATTTATACTGATCGTTTTCTTTGCTCACACACAGACACCGTGTCTACTCCGGACGCGACAGCTGCACAGAGATACCCATTTTTAAATAAATTTAGTAGCAGAGCTACTGCAAGCGATTTTCAGTGCTGGAAATCCATTTATCCTTTGTTGAAACTTCCGCGTCGTCGAGGAGAACACATCACGGATGTTTAGCAACGGCAGGCGCCAGGAAAGCGCAAGCTCCCGAGCGCTTTGGAAAGGAGGAGGAAGTGGCGCGGCGGGAGTTTTCCACGCGTTTGCAGATGCACCATGTGAACGGCCCCAAAGTCTTTCTACACTGGATGCGACAAAGCGACCGTTGCCAATCGTGTCAACTTTGTGTCAGTACGTCATAAATAGAGCGAGGCATTTCAGTTTACTGGCGGGGATTCGTCGTGTCGCGCCGCATCCAGTGTAGTACGACACATATGCGCGAAACCGTGTCAAAATGCATGTCTCCAAGTATCCTTGTAAAAAAAAAAAAAAAAAAAACAGTTGCTTATGTCTTAGGTAAACAATTGAGAAAGAAAGAGGATAACAATAACAGCAGTTTAATGTCTCTGTTGCTTTCTGTGTCATAATCAAACAACAAAACAGAGAAAAATAACTTTTGTAGCTTTAACACAGATTTATTAGATTTAATTTATACAATGAAGACTGTATTATGCAGTGTTATTTTACATTTTATTATTCAATTTCTGCACCTGAATACTGTTGGACTTGCCTTAAAAAATACAAAGCACTGTTTATTTCATTTGTATCTTTGTTCTATTATATTTATCTATGCTTGTAAATTGTTTATTTCCTATGCTGATTTACTCACCTACAAAATCAATATTTTTTTTTTCTCTCCAAATAGAGCTATTCAAGTCATTTGGTGTTTTTTTTTTTTTTTTTGTTTTTTTTTGTTTTTGTTTTTTTTCATATCGCAATATATATCGCAGAAAAACAAAATATCGCAATGTGAGTTTTTTCCAATATCGTGCAGCCCTATTAGGGATGGAACGATTTTATGATAAATCATGATAAAATTCCCCACGGTTAATATTACCGTTTCATATTTTAATGATTAAAACCGTATTCGATTACTGCGATTTGAACAACTGATGATAAATCAATACTGTCAAGCATAAAGCAGAGTTTTGAGTAACAGTGTCACATGCGCACAGCAGCAGAGTAGTGTAGTTTTGAGTGAAAACATGTCGGAAAAGCTGGGAGGTTTTAAAAGAGTGCTAAGGGAATTATTCATATTAATATATGAATGAATTAATTATATGAATGTACCTCTGAAGGTTCTGACTGTCTTCAAAAAAAATTCGAAGGCATTTTGTCATCTTGGCTTCATGTAATGCCTAATAAAGTAGTGTTTTAATCGCAATGCTGCTTTGTGCACGGAGTTTATGGGAAACCGCTATAATTCTGCTGCTCCATCAGCGCCACCTGCTGTCAGAGAGTGGATTTACGGAGACTTACATTCACATTCAGCCTGTGTACAGTTTCTGTCTGGACTAAAAACGGACCAAATCTGCATGCCCTGCTTTAATTTATGACCGGTTGATGAAAAACAAGCTTATGTGGATTCTACACATTTAAACAATTCGGATAAGTTATCTACAATTATTTATGGAACAGATAAAATACAAATAATCATTTATTAGTCAATTATCATTTTGACTTATTCCTTTTCTTTATTTAAAGGTTGAAATGTTGTCAGTCATGTTGTCATTTTAAAATCCGGACATCATTGGTGATGTTATTGTTTTAGTCTTTATGCAAACAAATAGCCATTTTATTTGTTGTTGTGATTTATGTGTTGGTGGTACTTGAACATTTCCAGCACATTTTAGCAATCCCGTGATAATACTGATAACCGTGATAGTTTTGGTCACTATAATCGTGATGAGAAATGTTCATATCGTTACATCTCTACAGCACACACAGCGAGTCATGAGTCTTGAGCGGTTTGCTCTTCTTCCTCAGGTGCTGCAGCTCTATCAGATCACGCAGATCAATCACGGGCTGATGATGGTCGGCCCGTCGGGCAGCGGGAAGACCATGGCCTGGAGAGTCCTGCTCAAAGCCCTGGAGAGGCTGGAGGGCTTGGAGGGCGTCGCTCACATCATCGACCCCAAAGCCATCAGCAAAGACCACCTGTACGGCACGCTGGACCCCAACACACGCGAGTGGACCGACGGGCTCTTCACACACGTGCTCAGAAAGTGAGTCCTCGTCTGTCATCACAGCTCTGATCGTGATTTTGGGTTCGTTCTGACCGTTTAACCCTAACCCATTTCTGTCACCAATTGGGTTTTGGTTCCTTGCCGCTGTCGCCTCTGGCTTGCTTAGTTGGGGACACTTAATTTCCAGCGATATCGTCGACTTGAATACAGATACTGTTTGAACTGAACTGGACTGCGTTTCCCAAAGCATCGTAAGCCTACATCATAGACCCAGACCCATCGCAAAAACCGATTCAGTATTCCTCAAAATGAATAAAAACAGTCAAATGCAAACCTGCAATAATTAAATGTTAAATAAGATAAATATCATTTATGTATTTAATCCCATTTTATTAACCAGTGTCTTTGCTTTTTTTAACCATACTAAGCAAAAATGACTAAATTGATTTTAGTTATTGCTGAATAGTGTTGAAGTTTCTTCTCCTGTGTCATATTCTTCATGTGATTAGTTTGAGCTGCGCCCTCTACTGTACAGACGTGAATCTACATTTCCTTCAGCCTGAGACGCATTCACTTCACTTTTGTTGTGATAGCACTTTTACATTTGTAAAAATAATTTTTATTATTAAAAGTAACAAGCAAGCCCTGCCCAGATTTAAAAAGTAACTCAAAAGTAACGTAACACATTACTTTACATTAAAAGTAACTAAGTAACATAATTACTTTTTTAGGGATTCATGCAATATTGTAATGCATTACTTTTAAAAAGTAACTTTCCCAGCACTGGTGACTTGATGTTTCCTCATATGCTGTGTTTGCGCTCTTGTTCAGGATCATCGATAACGTTCGCGGAGAGCTGCAGAAGCGGCAGTGGATCATCTTCGACGGCGATGTGGATCCAGAGTGGGTGGAGAATCTGAACTCTGTGCTGGACGACAACAAACTCCTGACTCTTCCCAACGGAGAGCGTCTCAGCCTGCCGCCCAACGTACGCAGCAGCTGATCTAGCGATCGAGTCTGTAGTGCATGATGATGCTGATGCTGATGATGATGCTCTCGTCACACAGGTGCGCATCATGTTCGAGGTGCAGGACCTGAAGTACGCTACGCTGGCCACCGTGTCTCGCTGCGGCATGGTCTGGTTCAGCGAGGATGTTCTCAGCACCGACATGATCTTCAACAACTTCCTGGCGCGTCTGCGGAGCATCCCGCTGGATGAGGGAGAGGATGAGGCCCAGCGCATGAGGAAGGCCACGGAGGACGAGGGCGAGGAGACCGCCTCACCGATGCTGCAGGTACGCCAGTGTGCGACTGAAGAGTAACGGCATGCAACACCACATAAAATTATGTAAATATCAGAGGTCACTCTATATCTCCTATAATATGTCTTCGTAAGATGAGACTGAAATGATTCAAACATATAATGCAATGCTGATTGAGAGATGAAGAAATAAACGCTCCTCGGAAGATGTGAGATGAAGATCATTCCTCCGCTGAGGAACACTGAAAGTAAAGCTTCTGGAAACAAACGCTCCTCAAAAGATCCTGATGATCAGATTTGAGACGCACTGATTTTTCTAGAAAATGATTGATCCGAGCTGCTTCAGTCCAGTAAGTGTTCATCTGGAAATATGACTGCAGTTATTCTGACGTTTACGTGATCAAAATCAGCCAAGATCTGACAGCAGAAAGACACCGAAGCAGCAGCTGAAGCTGGACGCTTTTACTGGATAAAACACTCTACACTATCAATCAGAGACAGAAGAGATGAGGAGATTGAGTGTGAAACAGAATAGTTTTATCATGTTGATCATTTAGAGGCCTTAGAAATTCACATCAAATATGATACAGTAGCTTTGTCTGGTTAAATTAAAAACATTTGAACATTTCAGCACGACCCTGATAACAATAGTCCCATTCTGCATGCTGTTTATCTTGCGTCCTTCTCTATTATCGCTCTGTTTGTCCTTCACGCATGTACTTGTCAGTTTTTAGAGCCTCTTGTGTTTAATCCACAGATCCAGAGAGACGCTGCTGCGATTCTGCAGCCGTATTTCACCTCCACCGGTCTGGTCATCAAAGCGCTGGAACACGCGTCAAAGATGGAGCATATCATGGACTTCACGCGGCTGCGCTCGCTGAGTTCGCTCTTCTCCATGCTGCATCAGGCCTGCCGCAACGTCGCCCTCTACAACAACAACCACCCTGATTTCCCCATGCCCATCGACCAGCTGGAGAAATACATGCAGGTGCGACACGCGGGAACAAGTCAAGGCACCTTCATTTATACAGCGCTTTTAACAATACTGATTTTGTCAAAGCAGCTTTACAGTGTTAAATAGGAAAAATAGTGTGTAATAAGACAGACGGACAACAGTAAACACTGTTTATCATTGATTCAGTGATGTCATCGTCTAGCTCAGTTCAGAATCAGAGAATAAATGTGACCCTGGACCACAAAACCAGTCATAAGGGTCAATTTTTTTTTTTTTTTTTTTTTTTTTAATTGAGATTTATGCATCATCTGAAAGCTGAATAATGAGGCTTTCCATTGATGTATGGTTTGTTAGGATAATATGTGACCCTGGAGCACAAAAGCAGTCATAAGTAGCACAGGTATATTTGTAGCAATAGCCAACAATACATTGTATGGGTCAAAATTATACATTTTTCTTTTATGCCAAAAATCATTAGGATATTAAGATCATGTTCCATGAAGATATTTTGTCAATTTCCTACCGTAAATATATAACTTAATTTTTGATTAGTAATATGCATTGCTAAGAACTTCATTTGGACAACTTTTAAAGGTGATTTTCTTAATATTTAGATTTTTTTTTGCACCCTCAGATTCCAGATTTTCAAATAGTTGTATCTCAGCCAAATATTGTCCTATCCTAACAAACCATACATCAATGGAAAGATTATTTATTCAGCTTTCAGATTATTGTTAAAATTGACCCTTATGACTGGTTTTGTGGTCCAGGGTCACAAATTTGGTTGAGAGAGAAATATTTAAAAATCAGGAATTAGGAGTGCAAAAAAATCTAATTATTGAGAAAATCACCTTTTGAAGTTGTTCAAGTGAAGTCCTTAGCAATGCATATTACTAATCAGAAATTAATTTTATGGTAGGAAATGTACAAAATATTTTCATGTAACATGATCTTAATATCCTAATGATTTTTGGCATAAAAGAAAAATGGATAATTGTGACCCATACAATGTATTGTTGGCTATTACTACAAATATACCTGTGCTACTTATGACTGCTTTTGTGCTCCAGGGACACACATGACGAACAGGAGCTAACCTTTAACCTCTGTTGTGCAGAAATACCTGATCTACGCAGTGCTGTGGTCCTTCTCGGGCGACAGCAGGCTGAAGATGCGAGCGGAGCTCGGAGAATACATTCGGCGCATCACCACCGTGTCGCTCCCGTCCGCGCCGAACGTGCCGATCATCGACTACGAGGTACGAGCAGACGCTGTCTCAGCTTGAGTGTGAGTCGGAGGAGAGCGTGTGACTCTAACGCTGCTCTGAATCCTCAGGTGTGCATCACGGGCGAGTGGCAGTCCTGGCAGGGGAAGGTGCCTCAGATCGAGGTGGAGACGCACAAGGTGGCGTCGCCGGACGTGGTGGTGCCCACTCTGGACACGGTGCGTCACGAAGCTCTGCTCTACACCTGGCTGGCTGAACACAAGCCTCTGGTGCTCTGTGGGCCGCCGGGCTCCGGGAAAACCATGACCCTGTTCAGCGCC
The DNA here is from genome assembly GCA_039654775.1 of Spinibarbus caldwelli. NCBI lineage: Eukaryota > Metazoa > Chordata > Actinopteri > Cypriniformes > Cyprinidae > Spinibarbus > Spinibarbus caldwelli. The sequence goes on along the minus strand of CM077251.1, from coordinate 187,690 downwards.
CTGAGAGCCCTGCCGGACATGGAGGTGAGGAGCGGTCGACGCTCACTTCAATAGATTACATCCAGAAAGCCAGAATCTCTTCTTGCAAATGTAGGGCCTTATGAAATCAGTTTTATTTTTTCCCAAATTCTGTTTTATTTTATTTTATTTTTTTTTTTCGAAATTCAAATTTCGATATTCCGTTTTATTGTCTATTTTTAATTCTGTATTCCATTAAATTTCTGGATTCCATTTTAATGGTTTCTTTAAATACTAATTATCAAAAGAGCATCTCTAATTAATTGATTTTATAAAAAAATTATTTATTTTTTCAGAAATACTGTGTATTTACATTTTTTCTGCTAAATAAATTCTGGTAAATAATTTTTCTGGTTTTAATAATAATTTTATTATTAGTAGTAGTAGTACTATTACATTAAGTAATATTTCTGTCACGGTTTCTTCAAGTTAAACCGAACTTTTATTTTGAAGGGTTGCTGTGAAGACCTTTAGGATTCTGTTTATGCTATAACTATAGTTTTACTCAAAAGAAACGGTCAAATGCCCATGAAGTGACTCTTAGAGAGCAGTTCTAGAGATCATGTTCATGTGTTCATATATTGAGGCAGAAAACGCTTCAGTATGTGTGTATTAAACGAAACCGCACGTTCATTCACACAGAGACACGCAGAACATACAGGATTCATATTTAAATGGTATTTTTGCAGCTTAATATTCACAGACAGTGGTCCATATTGTGTTTTGATTTAAGTGTACTGATGTACTTTTGATATATTCATCCAAATTTGGCAAATTACGTGACATTCCACGTTATACAGTAAATTCCGTTTTTATGATTGAATTTCGCGTTTTCCGCATTGTGGAAATCATAGGGCCCTACAGATGATCCAGTGCAGTATTTCTAATGCAAATCCACTGGCACAGCTGTGTTCTATGAGGTGATGCTGGGTAGACTGCTTGGACACTTGTGAGATGTGTTTTTCTCCAGGTGGTGGGTTTGAACTTCTCCAGCGCTACGACTCCAGAGCTGCTTCTCAAGACGTTCGATCATTACTGCGAGTACCGCAGGACTCCGAACGGCGTGGTTCTAGCTCCGGTGCAGCTGGGCAAATGGCTGGTGCTCTTCTGCGACGAGATCAACCTGCCCGACATGGACAAGTACGGCACGCAGCGGGTCATCTCCTTCATCAGACAGGTGCGTCTAGCTGTGTCCGGCTCCTGCGGTGGTGGGTGTATGTGGTGTATGGTGTAACCCGTGGTGTGTTGTGTTCAGATGGTGGAGCACGGTGGCTTCTACCGCACCTCAGACCAGACCTGGGTGAAGCTGGAGCGGATCCAGTTCGTGGGCGCCTGTAACCCTCCCACAGACCCTGGCAGAAAGCCGCTCTCCTACAGGTTCACCTGTCCTCCTCATCTCTACTGATAAAGAGACGTGTTCAGTGATGTCCTGTCCTAACTGGTGTGACCGTTTGCAGGTTCTTGCGTCACGTGCCGGTGGTTTATGTGGATTATCCCGGCCCCGCCTCTCTCACGCAGATCTACGGCACCTTCAACAGAGCCATGCTCAGACTCATCCCGTCGCTGCGGACCTTCGCCGAGCCGCTCACCGCAGCCATGGTCGAGTTCTACACCATGTCTCAGGTTTGCATTTTAACCGCTTCATTGATAGTTTTCACGTGACGTCACACCCTTATAGGAACGCCCACCTGGAGGGCAAAACGAGGCTGTGCTCTTCTGACCGACAGCTATTTTTACGCGGTTTGCATTAAGTAGTAATGTAGTAAAACGCTGATATTAACTCTTTCCCCACCAGAGTTTTTGAAAAAAGTTGCCAGCCACTGCCAGCGTTTTTGCAGATTTTTCATGGCCCCCAGAATATTTTGTTGTATGAATATCTGAACATGCAATACATCAAAATAAAGATCAGACCCTCTATTTTCAAACAAAAAAAAACTGTTTTATTCTAGCTTCAAGCATTGTTTTTTATCAGCACTTGAATGTAGGTAGGTTTCATAAAAAAAAAGCAACATTTGCTGAGAAAATCGCATTTTTATCAAATACTACATCTGGATCATATTCAGTAATATTATCAAAGCAAAGATGCAGTAGATGGCTTCCATCAGTATCCCAAAGCTTGCACAGGCCTTGCTGGATTGACATTTCACTCTGTAACATTAGTCAGTTTTCATTTATATGCGGTTAGTGTTGATGATCACATTATTTTTCATATGCATATGCTTACATGTCCTGGTCTGTGTTTTTGATCGAGTGAGTCTAGACTCATTCAGGAGATGCGTAATATAACCCCCTAGTGCATAATAGCGGAAACCCGGAAAATCCCATGTTTGGCAGGGAAGCGTTGTCTCACGAATAACGGAAAATTGCGTGTTTGGCGGGGAAAGGGTTAAAAGGCGAAATTCAGTATACACCTTATTGATGATGCATACTTTGTACAGTCAAGCAGATGAACCCAGAATATGAACACAATGCACAAAGTTTCACATTAAATTTTTTCCCATAGAAAACCATTATAAAGAACACACTGAACCATTTAGCACATTGCGTTCATATTCCAGGCTCATCTGCTTGCCTATATAAAGTGTGCATCATCAGTAAGGTGTGTACTGAATTTCATCTTTTAATATCACTGTTTTAAATACAATAAAGGCACTTTAAGTGTTTTTCACAATGTTTTCTCTCACAGTTTTTAGTGATTGAAATATTGCGGCGAGTGCTTAAAAAGGATGGCAAATTGCCAAAGCTTGCATTTTGTTCACATATCTTTGTTTTATTCTTTTGAGAGGTGATCTAAATATTTGCGGCTTGGAAACAGGTGGAAAATTGACAGGCTTGTGCTGCAGTTCTATGGATGTTTTGCGCTCCAGGTCTTCGAGCCGGTCACGTGATGAAAGCTATGAATGCTCATGGGTTTGAGCTGATAATCTTGAATCTGGTGTGTTTGAACAGGAGCGGTTCACTCAGGACACGCAGCCCCACTACATCTACTCTCCGAGAGAGATGACCCGCTGGGTCCGAGGCATCTTTGAGGCGCTGCGGCCGCTGGAGACGCTGCCTGTGGAGGGACTGATTCGCATCTGGGCTCACGAAGCGCTGCGACTCTTCCAGGACCGGTGAGTTCAAAGGGATAGTTCACCCAAAAATGAAAATTACCCCATGATTTACTCATCCTTAAACCGTCCTAGGTGTATGTGACTTTCTTCTTACAGATGAATCCAATCGGAGTTATATTTAAAAACGTCCTGGCTCTTCCAAACTTTATAATGGTGGTGGGTGTTATTTTTCAGTAGTCCAACAGAAGTCCAATAAAGTGCATCCATCCATAATAAAAAGTTCCTCACACGGCTCCGGGGGTGAATAAAAGTCTCCTGTAGCGAATCGATGCGTTTTTGTAAGAAAAATATCCATATTTAAAACATTATAAACTAATCCCTAGCCTTTAACTGAAAATTGAACGTTTACTATTGTCCGTTTGCATTATTGACACACCATTTTCCTATTTGATACTGTAAAGCTGCTTTGACACAATCTGTATTGTTAAAAGTACTATATAAATAAAGGAGACTTGACTTTATTATGGGTGGATGTGCTTTATTGGACTTCTTTTGGACTGTTGAAAAAAACACCCATCCACTGCCATTATAAAGCTTGAAAGAGCCAGGATGTTTTTAAATATAACTCCAATTGGATTTGTCTGAAAGAAGAAAGTCATCTACACCTAGGATGGCTTGAGGGTGAGTAAATCATGGGGTAATTTTCATTTTTGGGTGAACAATCCCTTTAAGGCTCTTTTCAGACCTGTAGATCACTGTTACAATTTTGGTTCCTGTTTTGGAACGATGTTGCATTTTTGTCTGTTACATTTCAAAGCCTACCAAAATGTGCATCAGCAGCAAACCTATAAGTATGTGTTCATTCTTGTGAAAATGCAAACGGATTGAGCTGATTCTCCTGGCAGATTGGTGGAGGACGAGGAGAGACGCTGGACCGATGAGAACATAGACACGGTCGCCCTCAAACACTTTCCCAACATCGACCGTGACAAAGCCCTTAACAGACCCATCCTCTACAGCAACTGGCTCTCCAAGGTGAGTGACCGGCTGAACTCTACCGGACGTCACCGCAGACTCCGAGATGACTGACCGCTTCTGTTCTCCTGCAGGACTATGTTCCGGTGGAGCAGGAGGAGCTGCGCGACTATGTGAAGGCCAGACTGAAGGTGTTCTACGAGGAGGAGCTGGACGTTCCTCTGGTGCTCTTCAATGAGGTTCTGGATCATGTGCTGAGGATCGACAGGTACAGAGAGCCTGAGGAAACACAGCAGTTTCTTATTTGGCAGGTCTTCCAGCCAGCTCTATCAAACCTCTACAATTAATCCAGAACGCGGCAGCAAGATTAATTTCTAATGAGCTGAAAAGAATGCACATCACGCTTCTGTTCATCAATTTGCACTGACTACCAATAGCTGCTCGCATAAAATTCAAGACATTAATGTTTGCCTACAAAACCACCTCTGGCTCTGCAGCCCTTTACCTAAATTCATTACTTCAGAGTTATGTGCCTCTAGAAGCGTGCGTTCTGCAAGTGAACGACACTTTATTGTTCATCCCAAAGAGACACAAAATCACTTTCACGCACTTTTACATTAACTGTTCTCTCCTGCCCAACTCAATCCCAGCAGCTGAGTCCTTAAACATCAAGAATCGACTAAAAACACATCTCCATCTTTATTTGACCCTCTAACTCAAGCTCTCTCTATTCTAATTCTATTTTATCTATTAGTTTTCTTTTTTTATTAAAAAAAAATATATATGACCCTCTAACACTTTGCACTCTATTCGTATTCTAACTGCTTGTTTTCTTCTCTATTCTTTTTCTATTCTATCTCCTTGTTTTCTTTTTATTTATTATATAAATAACTTAAACAAAAAAAAACAAACCTTGCTATGTGTACTGCGTTAGGCTAACCGAGACTTGTCATAGCACTTGAGTATTATTGCTCTTTTAGCAAATGAGTAAATGTAAATTTCACCCTGCTGACGGTTCAGTGACGTCACGATGATCTTCTCCCTCCAGAATCTTCCGTCAGCCGCAGGGTCACCTGCTCCTGATCGGCGTCAGCGGCGCCGGAAAGACCACGCTCTCCCGCTTCGTGGCCTGGATGAACGGACTGAGTGTCTATCAGATCAAGGTTGGAACAAACTAATAATTGTCTGTCAGGTTTTATGGTGGTTTGGGGCTTTTGTAACAGATGGTATTCTCACAGGTCCACAGGAAATACACCGGCGAGGACTTTGACGAAGACCTGCGGACGGTCCTCCGCCGCTCCGGCTGCAAGAACGAGAAGATCGCCTTCATCATGGACGAGTCGAACGTGCTGGACTCGGGCTTCCTGGAGCGCATGAACACGCTGCTGGCCAACGGAGAGGTGTGACCCGCTCTGTCGCATGAGCACATGATTTGGTTGTATTTTTTTTTTTTTTTTGCTACAACATTAGATTAATCAATGCATGTTGATGAATAGTTTTTCTTTTATCGTAGTTTCATATAGCCCTGCGTGTTCTGAGCGCTCTGTGCCGTTGCAGGTGCCCGGCCTGTTCGAGGGTGACGAATATGCCACCCTGATGACGCAGTGCAAGGAAGGAGCGCAGAAGGAGGGCTTGATGCTGGACACTCACGAGGAGCTGTACAAGTGGTTCACCAGTCAAGTGATCAGGAACCTGCACGTGGTGTTCACTATGAACCCGTCGTCCGAGGGGCTGAAGGACAGAGCGGCCACCTCACCTGCCCTCTTCAACAGGTGCGCTTGTGTGTTTGGCACATGCTATCATCCATACATTTCATGCATTTGATCAGTTCATGCTTTCCTTGGCACTCAAACCCATGATCTTGCTATTGCTAGCACCGTGATCTACCGTTTCAGCTAAAGGAATGCAGGACATGTCTGCTTAAATGAAGAACTGTTAATGTCCGTTTCTATCCACCTGCTTTTATGCAAATTTTGGGATATTTCATTAGGGCTGGGCGATATATCGAACTTGATATTCATGCGCATCTAGTCAGTAAAGCCGGTTCCGTGATTAGCGCTAAATCTCCATCACCTGTTTTCAAATAGAGTGCCATTTAATCCACAGAGCCGTAGATCACTGACAAGCTACGCAATATCGCGTTCATTATCAAAGGCGATTCATCTGCGATTTGAACGCGATATTGCGTAGCTTGTCAGTGATCTACGGCTCTGTGGATTAAATGGCACTCTATTTGAAAACAGGTGATGGAGATTTAGCGCTAATCACGGAACCGGCTTTACTGACTAGATGCGCATGAATATCAAGTTCGATATATCGCCCAGCCCTATACTGCATTAAAAAAAAACACTGGAAGGAAATGCCATGATGTGTGTAAATTCTAAAAATGTGCATCAGAAAAGCTTTTGCGCTCTTGGGTCAAATAATTGTTTTGTCCAGTTAGAAGATATACACATGAACTACGATGGAAACCCATTTACTAAATAAATTCCAAAAAAGTCATGTGATATTGCCTCAGCAGATCATGTGACTGGATAACTGGACTAACCAGTGCACTGATCTCATTACACATCTCAGATGCTTTAATAAAAATGGTAACACATCCCCTCCAATAACTGCCTCAGGCATCCGAACGAAAGATAACATGACCGTGTTTATTGCAGTTCATCAAGTGCAAGTCATTTATGTTGGAAAACAGAGCCACAGGTTCCCCGGTTGAGACCACTTTCATTTTTATTATTAATGCTTTGCACCAGTTTCCCGGGAAGTGGTGATCTTTTTTTTTTTTTTTTTTTTTTTTTTTTTTTTGAACACATGGGATGTAAACGGTGCTTTATTCGCAGATGTTTTATGTGATATTCTAATTTTGTGCATCAGTTAAAATCGCAGCTAATGTCGACTCCTGCGTGCTCTTTCTCTGACCGATGTTGCTTTTATGCTGGACTGATGCGTGTTCCTCCTCAGGTGTGTGCTCAACTGGTTTGGTGACTGGTCCACTGAAGCGCTCTATCAGGTGGGTAAAGAGTTCACCAGCAAGATGGACCTGGAGAAGCCCAACTACAAAGTACCGGACTACATGCCCACCGTGTACGACAAGCTGCCGCAGCCGCCGACCCACCGTGAGGCCATCGTCAACGGCTGCGTGTTCGTGCATCAGACGCTGCACCAGGTCAGAGAGCGGCTCTGCTCAAGTTAGAGCTGCACGATTAATCGTTAAAAGACCACGATCTCGATTCAAACACCCACACGATCTGATTTCTAAATGACAACGATTCTCCCGTGTCTATTAAACCGTTAAAAAAAGTGCTACCGGAACATTCAAACTGTTCATACCTGACACAGAGAGCAGACAGTTACTAGAAACGGCTGCACAAACAGTCTTTTCAACTACACAGTATTATTTCTGACTTAGTCATTCATGTTATCTCAGAAATACTGGGATGAAAGTTTATAGTTCGGATATAAACATTAATGTCTATGGTAGCGATCAAAATAGAGCAAATCACATTTTGAAAGTATCATATAACGTTTGTCGATTGCATTGTTTCACCACTGATGGCGACAAATGACTGTTAAAAAGTGTATTCGTTATTGAATCATTCATTCAAGAGATTTGGTCAAAAACGCTGATTCATCCAGTAATGAAACAAGTGAAGTATTAATGAGTGACTCATTGAATCATTCACTCAAACCACTTTTTCATAATTTTTATCTGTGCTGTCAAATGATTAATCGTGATTAATCGCATCTAAAATAAGTCTTTATTTACATAATATATCTGTGTGTACTGTGTATATTTATGTATATATAAATACACACACATGCATTATACAGGTGCATCTCAATGAATTAGAATGTCGTGGAAAAGTTCATTTATTTCACTAACTCAACTCAAATTGTGAAACTTGCGTATTAAATAAATTCAATGCACACAGACTGAAGTAGTTTAAGTCTTTGGTTCTCCCAAGGTTTTTTTTCTCCATTCTGTCACAGAGGGAGTTTTGGTTCCTTGCCGCTGTCACCTCTGGCTTGCTCAGTTGGGGACACTTAATTTCTAACGATTATCGTCAATTTGATTTCATAGATACTATTTAAACTAAACTGAGCTAGACGATGACATCTCTGAATTCAATAATGAAATGCCTTTAACTGAAAATTGAGTGTTTAATCTTATTATTATACATTACTGACACTCTATCCTCCAATTTGATACTGTTAAGTGCTTTGACACAACCTGTATTGTTAAAAGCGCTATATAAATAAAGGTGACTTGACTTTTAATTGTGATGATTTTGGCTCACATTTAACAAACCCACCAATTCACTATCTCAACAAATTAGAATATGGTGACATGCCAATCAGCTAATCAACTCAGAAGACCTGCAAAGGTTTCCTGAGCCTTCAAAATGGTTACACAATAGCCTATACAATCATGGGGAAGACTGCTGATCTGACAGTTGTCCAGAAGACAATCATTGACACCCTCCACAAAGAGGGTAAGTCACAGAAGGTCATTACTGAATGGTTGGCTGTTCACAGAGTGCTGTATCAAAGCATATTAAGTGAAAAGTTGACTGGAAGGAAGAAATGGGGTAGGAAAAGGTGCACGAGCAACAGGGATGACCACAAGCTTGAGAATACTGTTAGGGTTAGCTGATTCAAACACTTGGGAGAGCTTCACAAGGAGTGGACTGAAGCTGGAGTCAGTGATCAAGAGTCCCCACGCTCTGACGTCTTCAGGAAAAGGGCTACCAAGCCACTTCTGAAACAGAAACAATGTCAGAAGCATCTTACCTGGGCTAAGGAGAAAAAAACTGGACTGTTGGTCAGTGGTCCAAAGTAAATTTTGCATTTCATTTGGAAATCAAGGTCCCAGAGTCTGGAGGAAGACCGGAGAGGCACAGAATCCAAGCTGCTTGAAGCCCAGTGTGAAGTTTCCACAGTCAGTGATGAATTGGGCTGCCATTTCATCTGCTGGTGTTGGTCCATTGTGTTTTCTGAAGTCCACAGTCAGCGCAGCCGTCTTCCAGGACATTTTAGAGCACTTCATGCTTCCTTCTGCATACAAGCTTTATGGAGATGCTGATTTCATTTTCCAGCAGGATTTGGCACCTGCCCACACTGCCAAAAGCACCAAAAGTTGGTTAAATGACCATGGTGTTGGTGTGCTTGACTGGCCAGCAAACTCACCAGACCTGAACCCCATAGAGAATCTACGGGGTATTGTCAAGAGGAAAATGAGAGACACCAGACCCAACAATGCAGATGAGCTGAAGGCCACTGTCAAAGAAACCTGGGCTTCCATACCACCTCAGCAGTGCCACAAACTGATCACCTCCATGCCACGCTGAATTGAGGCAGTAATTAAAGCAAAAGGAGCCCCTACCAAGTATTGAGTACATATACAGTAAATGAACATACTTTCCAGAAGGCCAACAATTCGCTAAAAATGTTTTTTTTTTATTGGTCTTATGAAGTATTCTAATTTGTTGAGATAGTGAATTGGTGTGTTTTTGTTAATGTGAGCCAAAATCATCACAATTAAAAGAACCAAAGACTTAAAATACTTCAGTCTGTGTGCATTGAATTTAATTAATACACGAGTTTCACAATTTGAGTTGAATTACTGAAATAAATGAACTTTTCCACGACATTCTAATTTATTGAGATGCACCTGTATATTTTGAAAATGTATTTACATGTATATATTTATATTCATATAATTTATATTATAAATATGTTTAATAAATGTCATATTTTACTTAAATATATACATGCATGGGTGTGGTGTGTATTTATATCCATAGGTTTTATGTGACGTCACAGTGTTTTATCGCCGCCATTTTTGTGTCTGAGTCACAGCAGCGCGAGCTGTCAGTCTACACTCACAGCAGCCACAACTACCAGATGAAGATCAACCAAACACTCCCAGAAGGTTCACAAGGTTACAGTATGCCCGGGATATGTTGTGCTGTAACAACAGTTGTCAGAAAAACCCCGAACTACAATTTTATTCAATCCCAAAGAGGTTAGATCGGCAGAATAAATTGTTGGCTTCAATCAGAAGGCACCACTGGCAGCTAACGTACGGTCAGAAAAGGATAATAAGAGACAACTGTGATTCTTCATAGGAGAATAAAGAACGCTAATATATTTGTATTGTACCACGTCATTTGTGTCTCCAGTTAAGTGATATATCACAAGGTTCTCAAAAATAATCACATTTGTTTTGCTAAACCTATTTATTTATCATTATATTGAAGCTGTCATACAAAAAAACAACAACCAACAAACAAACAAACAAAAAAAAACATCGTCCTGAGTAAATTACCTTTGTGAATTGTGACTGGCTGCACAAATGGTGTAATAATTTAGGACATAACCTACATACATGTATATGGCATACATTTTGAGAGCATAACAACTGAAAGTCTGAAACGTCAGTCAGTAAAGCATTTTTTTTAACAATGGCAAAATTTTGAACTGAAATGTTATTCCAGCCATGTAGCCTATGTATAAATGAAAATACATTTTTAATTAAAGAGAACTTAGCGTGGGCTGCTTTTGGTGCCTGGATTTGTGCTTCAGTAATGAAATTCAGGTTTAAGCATACACTAGAAGTGAAAGACGTCTTCCCTCAGGTAGATTGCATGTTTTCTTGGCTTGCTGGATGTTGGACTCATGATCAGTATTCACTTGGTTTGCATTCACCAAAACTGACTTGCTGAAATCAGAACGCAGACGGAGAAGAGGATCAACATGAAGCAGCAGCGACCAGCCGCAGAGGATTCTTCAAGCTCTTAAAGCCTTCATCGAGCCGCTACGCTTGCAATTCAAACAGTTATTTGTCCAGAAAGAATGAGTAATTATAAATTGTGCTAATATTAGCTAAATTGCCATTAAATTCAGATTGTGTAGTAAGCTAATAACGTTATCTTGTTACACTATCATTGACTCAAAAGTGCTTTGAGCTGATGTCGGGTTTAAATTTACAAGTAATCAGGACATTACATGACCTAACTGTTACACTTGCTATCCTAAAAATAATCAAGTCCAGGGATCAGTGTGGGAAATGGTAGTAAAAGGTAACTTATTATTTCAATACATTAGTATTATCTATTAAATCTCATAGAGATGTGATGTACTCATTGTCACATCGGACACAAATATGGCGGCAAGCATAGCGGAAGTGACGTCTTTGGAACCCATAAATATACACAGCACACACACAAACTATGTAAACAAAAATATTTGATTTTGGATGTGATTAATCGTTTGACAGCACTAATTTTAGTATTAAAAATTGGTTTATTAAATGAATTATATTTAATTCATGCAAATTAAACACTTTTAAATAGACTGCAGCCATTAAAATTTTTCTCACAGCCTCTAGTAAATTACACATTTTTTATTTAGTTAAGAATCGTGATCTCTATTTGAGACCAAAAAATTGTGATTCTCAGTTTATCCAGAATCGTGCAGCTCTACTTTCAGTGCACACTGTGATGCTTTATTTTTCTCTCTGTGTGTGTGTGTTAGGCTAACAACCGTCTGGCGAAGCGCGGCGGCCGCACTATGGCCATCACCCCGCGACACTACCTGGACTTCATCAACCACTACGCCAACCTGTTCAACGAGAAGCGCAGCGAGCTGGAGGAGCAGCAGATGCATCTGAACGTGGGTCTGCGCAAAATCAAGGAGACCGTGGATCAGGTGCGCGCTTCACACCACATCACGCATGCAGATGCACCAGCTCGTTTAGCGTTATTAACCGTGTGACGTCACAGGTGGAGGAGCTGCGGCGCGACCTGCGGATCAAGAGTCAGGAGCTAGAGGTCAAAAACGCTGCTGCCAACGACAAGCTGAAGAAGATGGTGAAAGACCAGCAGGAGGCCGAGAAGAAGAAGGCAAGGATCATCGCTTCAGTGCTCTTGTGCCGCTGCTCTCGTGAATTAGCTGACTGGTGTTGTTTGGCTTAACAGGTCATGAGTCAGGAGATACAGGAAGCGGTTTACAAGCAGCAGGAAGTGATTAAAGACAAGCAGCTGAGTGTGAAGCAGGATTTGGATCAGGTGGAGCCGGCCGTCATCGAGGCTCAGAACGGTACGGTTCGCTCCGCTCTCCTCTGCGCTTCCTCTGCTGGTGCTGCTGTTTGTCCAGATTCACGTTGCAAAAATCTGCACATATTAACTAGAGGTCGACCGATAGCGGATTTTACCGATAGCTAGGTTGGACCACACTTGCCGATACAGATTAATCAACTGATCGTTTTTAAAATGGATACTAAACGAAAACTAAAATGGTTACTATTTAAAAAAACAAAAAAACAAAAAAAAAACACTACTGATGCATTATTTGTAAATTAATAAAAATATTATTATTATATTGATCGTTAAATTTAGTTTATTAACTGTTAACAGAAGAAACTTCAAAATTTAAAAGTGTATTAGTAACAGTAAACTGAATTAACACACTGACAAGGAACAATTCTTCTACAGTTTTCCTTAATCTCAATGTCACAAATGTAGTAAAGTATTACCATTTCATTTCAACAGTCATGGCCGTCTTTAAATAAATACACAAAGGACGCAGCACTGAAATATTACGTATTACATATGGATATTGTATGTATATTCTCACACTTTATTTGCCTCTATCTAGGGCTGCATGCTTCAGAAACAGCCGTACTCTGCTTGATTCCTAATCCTTACACACACTTGAACCTAAAATAATCCTTCATAAGATTCAGAAAGGTTGAAGTGAATCACAAGGGTGTTCACAGTGGGCTGTGTTTACATTAATCTGGCGTCATAAAAGCATTCTGAGCCGAGGTGAAATTACAGACTCAGCCGAACACACAAGTGCTCTTCTTCATCAGCGTTTGAGTGTGCGGATAAAAACTAGAGTAGAGCGCCACCTGCTGTTAAAATATAAGCTCAGAATCCATTCCAGTGAGAATCGCCATGCATTCGGAAGATCTCAGAATTCATCCACGAATCGATATGTCACACACACACACTCACCGGATGCGTCACGTTCAACTCAAGCAGCGGTCTAAAACTGTTTATTTAATCACCGAACAGGAAAAATTTAACTTCAAGAATGAATAAAGCACCATAGATGAGTTTGAAGTTCGTCGATTAAATGAACCGAGCAAACGGAAAGAGAAAGCGCGATCTATATTACAGCTCTCTATATCAAGCATACAGACTTTATTAAAACCCCAAAAGGAAAAACGTTGTGCTGAAAAATGCACAATACACAATTTTACATCATCTCAGCCGCTCCAGCAACAGACGCAACCTGAAAAACTATCGGGAGGGATTTTGCCGATAGTTCCATCAATCAACTATTTGTGCCGGTTAATCGGCGAAACCAATAAATCGGTCGACCTTTAATATTAAATACAGTATCAGTTTGAAATAGTTAGTTGTGATCCACTAAGGAAATATTCACTGGTTTGAGGGCCCAGATGACACCTGCTGAGTTTACGCTCCATGTTTGAGAAACATTTGGCTAATAATCAAAATGACTGTTTACATCTGCTCTAAAACCAGAAGCGCCACCTAGTGACCGGCTGTGACTGTGTCAGACATCAGTGGATATTTCCTTCCCTTCTTTCTGCTTTCAGCTCTGTCTTGTGTGTGTTTGCCAGCGGTGTTCGGTGGTCTCTCACTGCGCTAACCTCTTCCTGTCTTCACTCTTTCCTCTGCTCACGGCTTCTGGCTTTTTTAGCTGTTAAATCGATTAAGAAGCAGCACTTAGTGGAGGTGCGATCGATGGCCAACCCGCCGGCGGCAGTCAAGCTGGCTCTGGAGTCCATCTGTCTGCTGCTGGGCGAGAGCACCACCGACTGGAAGCAGATTCGCTCCATCATAATGCGCGAGAACTTCATCCCCACTATTGTGAACTTTTCTGCTGATGAGATCAGGTGACTGACTGCGGGGTGCGGCGCGGCGGCCGTAGCGTGTAAAGAGGACCACCGTGCTCCGAGCTCTGATTCAATTCCAAGTTTACTTGGATGGCACTTTTCACAATACAAATTGTTGCAAAGCAGCTTTACAGGAAATTAAAGTTTCTAAATGTGAGCCTGGAGCACAAAAGCAGTCATAAGTAGCACAGGTATATTTGTAGCAATAGCCAACAATACATTGTGTGGGTCAAAATTACAAATTTTTCTTTTATGCCAAAAATCATTAGGATATTAAGATCATGTTCCATGAAGATATTTTGTCAATTTCCTACTGTAAATATATCAAAACTTCATTTTTGATTGGTAATATGCATTGCTAAGAACTTCATTTGGACAACTTTAAAGGTGATTTTCTCAATATTTAGATTTTTTTGCTCCCTCAGATTCCAGATTTTCAAATAGTTGTATCTCAGCCAAATATTGTCCTATCCTAACAAACCATACATCAATGGAAAGACTAATTATTCAGCTTTCAGATGATGCATAAATCTCGATTTCAAAAAAATTTACCCTTATGACTGATTATGTGGTCCAGGGTCATATTATATTTAGTAGTAGCTTATGACAAGGTGATGTCCATATGGCAGAAATGTGCAGTAAAATCATGCAGTTAGTTAATGACTTGTAATCTAACAGACGGTGAGCACTATTAACAGCAACGGTTATATGTTGTGATTAAACTTACAGTAAAATTTGGTAGTTTTGTGTGTTGGTATCGTCACGTGACACGGTCCCTCTCTCCGGTGCCGCTGCCGCTCCGCTCCCCCGCGTGAACCCATGTGTCCTCATGGTCCTAAACCCCACACCTCCATTCCCTCTCTAGCGGTCAGCTCGATTAAGAAGCAGCATCTGGTTGAGGTTCGTGCTATGGCCAACCCTCCGGCAGCCGTTAAACTGGCTCTAGAGTCGATCTGCCTCCTGCTGGGGGAGGAAACTAATGACTGGAAAAAGATCAGACAAGTTATTATCAGAGACAATTTCATCTCCAGCATAGTCAACTTTGTCTCTGAGGACATGAGGTATAATCATCTCTTTCACACATCTTCCTCTCGCGTATGAGACGGACTCTGTCTCGTGTCGTTCAGACGCCACGGCATGGATTCCCAAACCAGGGTCCATGAGTCAAAGAAGAGATAATTAATCATAAATGTAATGTTAGAATAAACAAATAAACAATCAAAATTTAACACTAAAAATAGTTTAAATATTCTGTTCATCTATGTGTGACCCTGGACCACAAAACCAGTCATAAGGGTCAGTTTTGAGATTAATTTTATTTCAAAATGTATTCATTTAATTCAAAGTTGACATTTATACATAAAATAATCTTTCCATTGATGTATGGTTTGTTAGGATAGGACAGTATTTGGCCGAGATACAACTATTTGAAAATCTGGAATCTGAGGGTACAAAAAAATCCAAATATAGAGAGAATCACCTTTAAAGAATGAAGTTCTTAGCAATGCATATTACTAATCAAAAATGAAGTTTTGATATATTTATGGTAGGACATTTACTAAATATCTTCATGGAACATGATCTTTACTTAATATCCTAATGATTTTTGGCATAAAAGAAAAATGGATAATTTTGACCCATACAATGTATTGTTGGCTATTGCTACAAATATACCTGTGCTACTTATGACTGCTTTTGTGCTCCAGGGCCACAGATGTCATGTGACCATTAACTGACTATGAACATGTCAATGTCTTAAGTTATTGAAATTAGGGCTGTCAAGTGATTTGAAGTTTTTAATCTAATTAACTGCATGATGTGCCATGTAATTAATCTAATCGCAAATTAACACGTCAATTAGAGCGGAGAGAGATTAGTTATTTGTGTTAAATGAGAAAAGCATTGAATAAACACTACATAAAAGTATCTTTAGTATTGATTCATTAAATGATTAAAAACAATAAAATGAATACTCTAAAAATGAAACCAAATGTGCCAAGTAACTGTTAATAAGTCAGTCATTGAGTCATTAATTCAACTGATTCATTCAGTCTTTATGAACAAGTCACTGAGTCTTTGACTCACTTGATTTGTTCAAAATTGTGCATTCATTCACTAAAGAAAAACACCGCTGTGTGTTGATCGAAGACACTTAACAGTTCTGCTGTGACTTTGATTGGAACTTTTCATTTGCAAATTGAGCAAAAACAGACATTAGTGGCTGTATCTCAAATTTAACAGAATATTAACAACTTGTTTATTGAACTGTTGTATAAAAAAAAAAAAAAAAAAAAATCAATCAATTGCACCTAATAAACATGTTAAATCGACAGCCCAAATTTAAATATATTAACTTCAAGTCTCAAGGGGAATTCTTGCAGCTCAAAGGAGGTTTGGCTGACAGAATAGTTTAGTGAATCCCAGAGATTGTGTGAAGAAATACACGGAAAGCACAAGTGTGTAGATGTTAAGTTCAGTTCATCCTCATTCTGTGTCATGATGAGTAATATAATGCGTGTTTGTTTGTGTGCTGGTTTTTATGGTATTTGTTATACTTGTATTTTTTTTTATTGTTTTTGCCATAAAGATGCTGACATGGCATAAAATAAAAATATACTACTACTGTGTCATGATGAAATCACAGTCTGCTTCATTCTAACACGCTCTTCCTGCGTCCCAGCGACTCCATCCGTGAGAAGATGAAGAAGAACTACATGTCCAACCCCAGTTACAACTACGAGCAGGTGAACCGGGCGTCGCTGGCCTGCGGGCCAATGGTCAAATGGGCCATCGCTCAGGTACGACACTGACCGCTGAAGCTCTGTGTCTGAACGAGGTCTGCCGCTGCTGACCTCTGGCTTTGTGTTCAGCTGAATTACGCAGACATGCTGAAGCGGGTCGAGCCGCTGAGGAACGAGCTGCAGAAGCTGGAGGACGACGCTACAGACAACAAGACGAAGGCCGAGGAGGTGGAGCAGATGATCCGGGATCTGGAGGCCAGTATCGCGCGCTATAAGGAGGAGTACGCCGTGCTCATCTCTGAAGCTCAGGCCATCAAAGCTGATCTGGCCGCTGTGGAGGCGAAGGTACGACTACAACACTCACTGACTGCAAACACTAATGAAATCAGCACATTTTAATGGGATGCAATATTTCTGCTCCTTAGAAGAAATTGATTAAAAACCTTTTCAATGGCAACAACAGAATAAACTAATTAATCCAAATGTAGTTTCAGGAAAATGAAGCTTGTTTAGTCCTACTCTATCCTTTTTAATAACTTAAATCTGATTTTAGACATGAAAATAGCCAAAGAAGCTGGCATGGTGTTAAATTAAGCCAACAAACATTTCATTTCGTTTCTTCCTCATTTGAAAGTCGCTTTGGATAAACACATCTTTTAAATCAATAAATGTGAATGCAGAACAGGAGAGACCATCAAAAGCTCCTGTTTTAGGTTCAGTTTGTAATCCTAATTGAACAGCTTGTTTACAGCATCAAAATTCACATTTGTGACCCTGGAGCACAAAACCAGTCATAAGGGTAAATTTATTGAAATTGAGATTTATACATCTGGAGGCTGAATAAATAATCTTTCCATTGATGTATGGTTTGTTAGGATAGGACAATATTTGGCTGAGATACAACTATTTGAAAATCTGGAATCTGAGGGTGCAAAAAAATCTAAATATTGCCTTTAAAGTTGTTCAAATGAAGTTCTTAGCAATGCATATTACTAATCAAAAATTACGTTTTGAGATTTATGGTAGGAAATTTTCTAAATATCTTTATGGAACATGATCTTAATATCCTAATGATTTTTGGCATAAAAGAAAAATGGATAATTTTGACCCATACAACGTATTGTTGGCTATTGCTACAAATATACCTGTGCTACTTATGACTGCTTTTGTGCTCCAGGGTCACAATTGAGCTTTGACTCTGTGTGATTTTTGAATACGAGAACCTCTTGAAGTATGTTCACCACCGAGTTTATTTTGTAGAAAACTGCTGTTCACAAAGCCATTAAAAGTTCCTGAGGGAAACCTGTGGTGGATTAGTCTTCTGGCTAGTATTCTCTGAGCAACTGTTTAAGCTTGACTAGTCTTTAATCTCCTGGATGGGTGCAGGTGAACCGCAGCACAGCCCTGCTGAAGAGTTTATCTGCTGAGAGGGATCGATGGGAAAAGACCAGCGAGACCTTCAAGAACCAGATGTCCACCATCGCTGGAGACTGTCTGCTCTCCGCCGCCTTCATCGCTTACGCTGGTTACTTTGACCAACAGATGAGACAGAACCTCTTCACCACCTGGTCCCATCACCTCCAGCAGGCCAACATTCAGGTACAGATAACGTCACAGAATAATGCCATAATGCAGCACTGAGTGCTTCAAATCTTGAAACCTGCATCTTCTCTTGTCCAGTTCCGCACAGACATCGCCAGGACGGAGTATCTGTCCAATGCAGACGAGAGGCTGCGCTGGCAGGCCAACTCCCTGCCCGCTGATGACCTGTGCACCGAGAACGCCATCATGCTGAAGCGCTTCAACCGGTGAGAGCCCAGACGGGACGCTGGATTATTGAAGGACTCTTGCTAGGGCTGTCAAAATGGCTGAAAAACTAAATTCGAATTTTGCACTTAAATATTATCAATTTCAGTTAGGGGGAAAAAGCTTTTGGCTTCTCTCCAAGAGGTTGCATTGAGCAAAATATTACTAATGCACATTTATTAAAGCAATAAAAATAACACGACCATCTTTGAGAAAATGCATGTTTATAATCCAAAAATAATTAAGTTGCTTAAGCAATTATAAACAAAACAGCATCATGTATGCATAGTTTAATACAAATGGACGAAAACCAATCACACACAGCACTTTTATGATTTTATGCAGAAGAATTGGGGGAAAAAACGCCATAAAGTCTCGAGAACATGCGGCTCTCTTGTGCGAGACGCGAGTGCAACACTAATAGATGTCCCTCTAGAAAATGAGCAAAATATGCGTTCTGTGTGAACCACTTGGGTTCAGTTTTGATGTAAACAAGATCATCTCCGCACTGATGTTCTCTTTTTCTGCAATATTTTGAATGAACAACGCAGCAGCGCCGCATCCAGTGGGTTCAGCTGGATAAGTTATGAAAAACATTAAAAAGCAACAACACTTACATCGTCGTCGCATCTCGTGTGCCTTAACGCACACCTAAACTTCAAATGTAACGTTTTTGCATTTGAACGTGGATTTTTATTTTAAATTTGACGAATATTCGAAATTCTAATTTTTATTTGACAGCCCTAACTCTTGCTGACTTCTCACACGCGTGTCGTGTTCTGCAGGTATCCGCTGATCATTGACCCATCAGGTCAGGCCACGGAGTTCATCATGAACGAATTTAAAGACAAGAAGATCACCCGCACCAGCTTTTTGGACGATGCCTTCAGGAAGAACTTGGAGAGCGCTCTGAGATTCGGCAACCCTCTGCTGGTGCAGGTACGAGGCCATCCCTCGTCCTCTCAGTATTACTGTAGAAACCGTCAGGGTCTGGACGTTTGCTCATGAATGCCTGTGTGTCCCTGATTCTCTGTCAGGACGTGGAGAGCTATGACCCCATACTGAACCCGGTGCTCAACAGAGAGGTGCGCAGGACCGGCGGCCGAGTGCTCATCACGCTCGGGGATCAGGACATCGATCTGTCGCCTTCCTTCGTCATCTTCCTCTCCACACGAGACCCCACGGTAATGCTCTCGTGCATCACACCGTCTGTGAGAGATCAGACCAAACAGGGCTGCAGGATCAGGAATCACAACAGCTGGTTATGTCCCTTTATCATTTTATTCTCAGTAGAATTATGGCTGGGCGATAAAACAATAATTATCCATAAAACAATAATAAGAGTTCGATAAATGTTTAATATATTGTTTATGCTCAGATCTGCCAATCACCATCATTTACCGTGGATTTACTGTAGTATCGCTAACTGCACCATTGTATTGTGTCAGAAATGTGTGATATTCATATCCAGTTTTATTATATTATTATTTATTGGAGTATTTTTTTATGATTAGGCTATAGCGTTTGTGCATTTATACTAAATATATTTAGACTACTGTTTTTTATAAAAATACTTAACCATTTTTATTTTTAATGAAACTTCGCCAGAATAATTACATTTCACCATATAAAAATGAGGTTGTTACAGTTTTTACTGATGTTACAGTTTTTGATAATGAGCATAAAACTTACAAATGCATAACTCAAGCTACTGTAAAAATGTGCATTTCTAAGAGACAAAAAAACTGTAATATTACTAATATTGCAGCCTTCACTAGATACTCATCAAAGTCAGGCCACACAAACTTGATTCATGATTTAAATATCACTCATTAGAACATGCAGAAACTAAGAAATTATTTTTTTCTAAGATATTTATAACTGGAAAAGTGTAAAGAATTCAAGAACGTGAAGTGTTTGTCATGTTCTGACCGTAAAGAATAGTTTAAATCCACAATTAACCGTCTGGTTTCTTCAACTGTAACTTAGGAGCAAAGTCTGCCTTTGAAGTTGAAAGAAAGATTTGAAATGAACGGCTGAATTGTGACGCGTCTCTGCAGGTGGAGTTCCCTCCTGACCTTTGCTCTCGTGTGACCTTCGTGAACTTCACCGTGACCCGCAGCAGCCTGCAGAGCCAGTGTCTCAATGAGGTCCTGAAGGCCGAGCGTCCGGACGTGGACGAGAAGCGGTCAGACCTGCTGAAGCTGCAGGGTGAGCGATGGAGAGCGTCACAGGAAGTGCTGTCGGCTCATTAAGGAAGTGTTGAAGTGTTAACGTGGTTCTGTTGAATCTGCGCAGGTGAGTTCCAGCTGCGTCTGCGTCAGCTGGAGAAATCACTGCTGCAGGCCCTGAACGAGGTCAAGGGTCGCATCCTGGACGACGACACCATCATCACCACCCTGGAGAACCTGAAGAAGGAGGCGGCGGAGGTGACCAGGAAAGTGGAGGAAACGGACATCGTCATGCAAGAAGTGGAGACGGTGTCTCAGCAGTATCTGTCTCTGTCCTCAGCCTGCAGCAGCATCTACTTCACCATGGAGGCTCTGAACCAGGTGTGTGTGTGTGTGTGTGTGTGTGTGTGTGTGTGTGTGTGTGTGTGTGTGTGTCTCTGTCTCTGTCTCTGTGTGTCTGTGTGTGAACTCTAGCTCATGCTGGATCTGTCTCTTTCACAGATGCACTTCCTGTATCAGTACTCGCTGCAGTTCTTCCTGGACATCTATCACACTGTGTTATACGAGAACTCCAACCTGAAGAGCGTGAGCGACCACACACAGCGCCTGTCTGTCATCACCAAAGACCTGTTCCAGGTGAGCACTGATGGCCTTCACACCAAACACAAATGCTCAGCACGGAGGAAGAGTCCAGACTGAGGCAGATTCACTGCTGGTTATATCTCTATATAATCGTGTATGTGACAAATAAAAATCTTGAATCTTGATTCCCGTCTCTCGCACTAAAACAGATTAATTTTTCCTGTTCAGTTAATAAAAGCACACGGGGAAATACAAACAACTAATTTTATGCAAACCTTTTTGCTGCTGAATTTAAACTCATTTAAAGGGGTCCTATTATGCTCTTTTACAAAGTCTTGATTTTGTTTTGTGGGTGTACAAGAACATGCTCTCATGCTTGGTGGTTCGAAAATCGCATTATTTTTCACATAATTTACATTATTACAATACATTCCTCCCCAGCCTGACACAAACGGCTCGATTAGTTCCGGGTTTGATGATGACCCGCCTTCCGAAAGACTAAATGTGTTGTGATTGGCTAGCTGTCCCAGTGCGTTGTGATTGGCGAACAGCTTAGACGGTGTTTCAGTATTGCCCCGCCCCTTGCCAAAACAGCAAGTTCATCAAAATTGCCATATCAGTTCAGACCCTGAGAATACTGAACAAGAGGATCGCGCTGAACCTGTGCACACACGGATATTGCAAGACATATTAAAGTGGTAGCGATGTTGTTGTTTTTTTTGTTTATTTTTTTAATTTTTTGGCTAAATCACGTTTTAGATAGGATGTCAACAACAGCTTAAAAATAACTGCATTTACTATGTACAGATAAGTGCAACAGTAATATGTATTATGTTTATTGTTCTTTAATTCTAACATTATAACATGAATTGCAGTGAAACTGTTATACAGTTGAATTTATTTATACCATAGTCCCACAGAGTTACACTATTTGTGGCGGCATATATATGCAGATTAATTCTCTGCCAGCGGGAGGCGCTGCTGGAGCGGGAGAGAGCGAGGTTTCCTCAGTAACGCTGTACACAAAGCAGAGCTCCGCTCACAAACACTGCTTTATCAGACATTACATGCAAGATGAAATGAAAATGACATCCAGAATTTTCTGAAGACAGTCGGTTTCCATCAGAAATACAGTGATATAAAAACACCAACACCGGGTTTAGATTTTGAAATGTGCATTTGAATTTCCGGGATTTATTTTAATGATATTCTAATGGACCAATTTGTGATGTCATAAATACAGGAAAACAACTTTGTAGTCCAAACGAGCCGTTCGTTGTAGTTCTTGAAAAGGGATTTTTTAAAAACGAAATATCTCCCTTTGGAGTGGACTTTGAGATTTGTAACTTTGTAGATCTTTTTATGCCCAAACATACACACTACACACTGACTAAAATTCAAAAAGTGAAAAGGCATAATAGGACCCCTTTAACAAGTAACTGCAGATGCCTTAAAGCAGCTGTATGGAGTTTTGTGTGTTTTTGTGACTTTGGAGCCCCCTACAGTTGAGTGGAATAGTTACAGTGGATCGTGTACATGTGTGTTTGTTGCTGCTGTAAAGCAAGTTTTGTACCCGCACACCGAGCGTACACACTCCCAGAACAGGCGTTTGGGAAAGAAACAGACACCATTCTCCGTATTAGAAGTCAGTGTACAATCAGAACAATTTATAAAAAACGTAGTTGCTTTAACTGTAGTAAAGCATCACACCCGTTTCATCATTTCACTGCTGAAATGAGGGTGATAAATCTGCTGCTCCTGTATTGTGGTGTTCTTTTGTTTTTGTTTTTTTGTTGTTTTTGCAGGGCCTTTATTCAGGAAATATTTAGTGATGTGGTGGTTTTTCTGTTCAGGTGGCGTTTAACCGAGTCGCTCAAGGAATGCTGCATCAGGATCACATCACGTTTGCCATGCTGCTCGCCCGAATCAACCTGAAGGGCTTGACCAGGTACAAACATCAAGAAACAAAATGTTCAATTTTCATTTATAAGGGAGTTAATCTCCATTTGAATTCAGTTATTTCTTTCTTTTTTAAAGTCTTATTGACATGAGTTTGCAAATCTATGTATGTGTGTGAATGCATGGCATAAGTGAGAAAATTAATCACATTCTGCTTAATGGCCTCCACATTCTTATTTTACTACTAATGAGTTTAAAGTGAACCTCAGAGTGATTTGTGTTTGTGATCATGTGTGTTCAGATCAGATGAGAGCAGGACTGTCAGGATTTACAGTCATTAGAGCTGAGATTTACAGGAAGAGCAGAAGCTGATTTCTGGGCTTTAGAGCTTAAACTCTGGCTGAGAGACGTGGTCTTGCTCACGATCAGAGCTGTGTTTGTTTGAGGATGTGCAGCTCAGATGTTTCCTCTCGTGTTTCCCAGCGAGCCGTCATTCGATGCAGAGTTCCAGCACTTCCTGCGTGGGAAAGAGATCGTGCTGAGCGGGATGACCGTGCCAAAAGTCAAGGGATTGAGCAGCGAGCAGTCCGAGGCCATGGTGCGCCTCAGCTGCCTGCCTGCGTTTAAAGACCTGGTGTCCAAAGTGCAGGCTGACGAGGTGAGCCTCTCTCCATCTGTCTGTCCTGTACGCGTCTGTTCTTCACCGCAGAGCGTCTGAATGTGCAATGCCTTTCTGTCCTCCAGCAATTCTTCATGTGGATCGAGAGCAACTCGCCGGAGCTGTCAGTGCCTTACCTGTGGACCGAAGAGAAGACGTCCAGTGAGTACAGTGCCTTTTCACAAGCCTTTTCACATGCATTTTTACAAGCGTTTTGAATGCATTTTCACATGCATTTTCAGTCGTTTTTGCATGCATTTTCACAATCATTTTTTTGCATGCATTTTCACATGCATTTTCACGTTTTCACCCATTTTTCAGCCATTTTAACATGTATTTTCACGATTTCACACACATTTCCACATGCATTTTCACAAGCGTTTTCACATGCAGATCCCTGTGAGAGGCTGCAGGAGTGACGTGTGTTTGTGTGTCCTCAGCTCTGATCGGTCAGGCTGTCCACCAGCTGCTGCTGATCCAGGCGTTCAGACCCGACCGTCTGCTGGCCATGTCGCACATCTTCGTGTCTAAAGTCATGGGAGAAAACTTCATGGCTATCATCGAACAGCCGCTGGACTTGGCCAACATCGTGGACAGTGAGGTAGGGATGCGTGTCTGTGGTGTGCTGACGCTGTGATGATGCAGATGCTGCATTAGTGCTCTTGTGTGCAGGTGAAGCCAGGGACACCGGTGCTGATGTGCTCCGTGCCCGGATACGATGCCAGCGGATTGGTGCGGGATCTCGCAGCTGAGCAGAACAAACACATCACCTCCATTTCCATCGGTAAGAACTTTCAGCACATACACAGCCAGTGTTGGGGATTACTTTTTCAAGTTACTAGTAAAGTAATGCATTACTTTTACATGTATAATGACATAACTGAGTTTCTTTTTGAATCAGTTTCCCATTTATCACTGACCCTGTGTGCGGTCCATCTTCAGGTTCTGCTGAAGGCTTCAATAAGGCTGACAGAGACATCAACACAGCGGTGAAGTCCGGCAGGTGAGAGGAGACCAGCTGACCCTTCACACTCCTGATTGGTCAGGTCTGCTGGTCATGTGATCTGACGCGTGTTTGTGTGTCAGGTGGGTGATGCTGGAGAATGTTCATCTGGCTCCCGGCTGGCTGATGCAGCTGGAGAAGAAGCTTCACTCCATGCAGCCGCATGCCAGCTTCCGGCTCTTCCTCACCATGGAGATCAACCCCAAGGTCACGCATCACTTCCTGTGCTCACTGTTGTGTCGTGTCATAATGCATCGTTTGACGGTTGACTGTGTCTCCCTCAGGTCCCTGTGAACCTGCTGCGGGCAGGACGCATCTTTGTGTTCGAGCCTCCTCCCGGTATGAAGGCCAATATGCTGCGCACGTTTAGCAGTATTCCTGTGGCGCGCATGTGTAAGGTGAGCGGCATGCTAACTGCTAGAAGTGAACCGGTAGCATCTGTATCGTGATCGCGGTAGCGACTCCTGCAACGCTGAATCTCTGGTGCACCGAATATGATTCACATTTACTTGTTTTGTGTGATATTTGTGATAGGAAATCATCATAAGGACCATTATTTTTCAGTAGCTTTAACCACTTTGATAAAAAATGTGCATTCTGTGATCCATGTCATAATAACATGTGACCTGTGCTGTCAAAATGAGTGTGAATGCTGTGACGGGTCTCCTGTTCTTGCACACCAGTGGGTGTGGTTGGGAGACTCATCAAGTGATCCGTGTACAGCTGTTCTTCCCTCTATAAAGCTTAGGCTCTGTTGGCATGGTGGGGCTGCTCCTGGTTGCGTTTGTTTTGAGTTTGGGTCTTTGTTTATTTTTGGACTTTATTACTTTAAACTCGGTTCTGTCGGATGTTTTGATTTATCATGTGTCTGACAGAAATTGTTTGATTCTGCTGATTTCTTGTTTTATTTATTTTTATATTTATGTTAATAAATATTATTCATTGCAATCAAACCATCCTGACTATGTCCTCCAATCTTTTGTCACGGCTTTTAGCTGGTCGTGACAAATGTGGGGGCTCGTCCTTTAAATTTAGATATTTGTTTTGGTAAACTGCTGGAGGATATGGTTGGTTTGGGGTTTTTTTTTTTTTTGGTTGCTTCGCGAGAGTTCGGCTTCGGTAATTACTGGCTACTACTTGTATATTTGAGGGGAGGTTTATTGTTGGATATGCCTTTCCCTGTTTAGGTTTAGCGGGGTATCCTTAACGGGATGCTCCGATCGTTTTTTTATTTTAGTTTTTGTTTGTACGATGAAAGCAGTTAGAGCAGTTGGCTCGGGAACACGTCCGTGTTTTGTAATGGTGACTCGTTAATCGGTCGCAATTTCAAACGCTGGTTTACAGTGTATAAAAACCCGCTGCAAGTAACTGTACGAAGATTAGGGATGAGTTTAGATAGTTTTGAAATTTAGTTAAGAGGGAATTGCTTATCTAATTTCTACCCCTCAAATATTTGTTTTTTGGGAAAATTAAGTAGCCGTACTTTTGTTTCACAATGGCCTCAAAGGTCGAGGAATTTGTTAGTGCTCTGTCTGAAGATTTGTTCAACGATTTGACTAAGGATCAACTAGTAGAACTTGCAGGTCACTATAAAATTAATTTGGTTGGTATGGGCTAATTTTGAGCTACAGGCCAAAAAAAAAAAAAAGTGAAGATTGTCAATTTTGGTCAAATTTGAGGTTTTCACAAAAATGAGTGGAAACCTCGTCTAGCGATCCCAGTGCTCCAAATAGTAATTAAACATCTAAAATTATCTTTATTTGTAGGTTTTCTGAGGGGAGTACCTTTTCTCCACTCGCTTCTCATGATAAATATACACAGAATTACAGTATTTAAATATTCACGCAAACATTATCTGTTATGTCTTAAGTGAAGGTTTGGGGAAACACATCTGATGTGTAACATTATATTAGATCCGTGTATTTCAGTAGGTCTTAATATATAGACCGCCTGTCTCATTAATGTTAATCAAACGATAATAGAATAGAGGGAATCACTCACTGCTCGTGATTGAACTGCTTTTGTATTTTTAACAATTTATTTGTAATAAACACACTAAAGGGATTTTTTACATTTGATTGTTTTTCTTGCTTGAATGTTTTTGTTGTAAAATGAAAAAAATACAGTTTACACTTCTTTCTTTCTTTGTTCTTTTTTGCATCTGTTCTTATTTATAACTACAAAGATAAAATAGAAAAAAATAGCTATATTATGATTATTTATATAGTAATGATTAAGAAAAGAATTGGAGGAAAAGATGCAACGTTGCTCGGTGATTTTGCTTTTGAACCTTCAGAAAACTTTAACTCGATTTTTCTCAAAACTGACTTTGCTGACTCTATCGACCTCAGATGGGTGTAGCTGTGTGTACGGGTGAAGACAATGTAAAGAGAATGTAAAAAAAACTAATTTTTGAAAATGTTCATTGTGACTCATTTTGCCAGCACAGGTCACACAGTGATATAGATTCATATCTACTGTCAGTGTTTTGTCTTCTTTAATTCTCCATCTTCAGATGAATCTGCAGTCGTTAGCTGGTGTTTGGTGTGGTTTATTAGTTACTCACGCTGTCTCTCTTCTCTCAGTCTCCTAACGAGCGAGCTCGCCTGTACTTCCTCCTGGCCTGGTTCCACGCCGTCATCCAGGAGCGCCTGCGCTACGCTCCGCTGGGCTGGTCTAAGAAGTATGAGTTCGGAGAGTCGGATCTGCGCTCGGCCTGCGACACGGTGGACACCTGGCTGGACGATACGGCGAAGGTTCGAGCCCGGTCCTCTCCCCTGTTCTTCTGTATCTGTGTGTGAGATCTGAACGTCTGTGGTTCTCCGCAGGGCCGGCAGAACATCTCTCCGGATAAGATCCCGTGGGCTGCGCTGAGGACGCTGATGGCCCAGTCCATCTACGGAGGCCGCATCGACAACGAGTTCGACCAGCGGCTCCTCAACACCTTCCTGGAGCGTCTCTTCACCACCAGCAGCTTCGACAGCGAGTTCAAGCTGGCGCTCAAAGTGGACGGACACAAGGACATCAAGATGCCCGACGGGATCCGGTCAGCGCAAACCCCTTTCAGTTTCATTACCTTTCTGTGTTGTGTTCAGCTTTACAGAGAATGGTAAAATTAAGTTTAAAATGAGAGAAATTAAAGGGTTAGTTCACCCTGAAATTAGAATTCCGTCATTAATTCTTCACCCTCATGTCGTTCCAAACCCGTAAGACCTTCGATCATCTTCAGAGATATTTTTGATGAAATCTGAGAGCTCTCTGACCCTGCATAGACAGCAACACAACTGAAATGTTCCCAGACCCAGAAACATAGTAAGGACATCGGTAAAACAGTCCATGTGACATCAGTGGCTCAACTTCAATGTTGCGAAGCTACGAGAATACTTTTTTTTGTGCAAAGAAAAAAAACAAAACATAATTTATTCAACAATTCTTCTCCCTGAGTTACCGTCTTCCGCCATTTTGGAGAGTACCACGACGCATGCGCGCTTTCCCCAGAACGTAATCAGCATTGTTCATGTTCAGCATGAGCGCTCTTTCTCCTGAATGTAAACAACGCTGATTACGGATTTTGACTGCAAAAATCCATATAACAGCAAATGTGACGCATCTTTACAACCCCAGTGAACGCTGAGTCCTGCGTGTGATTGGCTCTCATGACTTATGTTTCATAATTGATGAATTTTGAACCATCAGCACTGTTATGTTCCTGTTTGTTTCAGCTGAAGCGATCTGTCCTGTATAAAGCGCTTTATATCTGAGTGTGGCTGTGTTTGCTGTGCGCAGGCGTGAGGAGTTCATTCACTGGGTGGAGATGCTGCCGGACACTCAGACTCCGTCCTGGCTGGGTCTGCCGAGTAACGCCGAGAAGGTCCTGCTCACTACTCAGGGTACGAGCGTCTGCGGGACTGTCTTGAAGACTCTGTTTACTCCTGAACTCTGACTCTTCTCGTCTCCATCTCTCTCTCTGTCTGTCTGTCGAGGTCATTCTGTCAGTTTCCACAGGCTTTCATCTCGTGGTTCTTCATCATCAGAGCACACCTCCTCGGCTGCGTACGCCAGACTGGTTAGCGCTGTACGCAGCAGAGCGGGTGTCTTCTGTCTCCTCAGCCTCCAGTAGCTGTATTTCACTGCCGTCATGTCACCGGCCCTTTGTCTTGATGCTGTTTTCTCCTCCTCAGTTCAGTTCAGTCCTGCTCAAATGCATGTCATCCTCAGCATGCCCTTGTCAACAACAGATGCTGGACTTGCCACGATGCCCCGCTTCCACTTTACCGGTCGACTGCTAGTTAGTGCTCAGGGGTCATTTCACCCTGCACAATAACACAAGGCGGTTTGATTTTAATTGGATATTTAGGGCCCGAGCACCGCAGTGCGAGGACCCTATTGGAATTGCTCCGTTTCTTCTCTGAAAGCAATTGCATTTTTGAGGGCCTAAACATGCTCAAAAACTCAAGAAACTTTCCACACGCATCAGAATTGGTGAAAATGTTCATCTGATATGGGTTTCAGAATTGGATATGGCAAAATGACTCAATAGCACCTCCTATAAAATTTTAACGAAGCGCCCCTCCCGTTATGTTTCATGTTTGTGTATGAAAATCAGTAGACACGTAACACACCAATACCTACAAAAAAAGTCAACATCCATACAACATCCAAAACCCAACAGGAAGTCAGCTATTTTGAATTTCCTCTGATTTTTGTGCAGTTTTTGCCATTTTCAGGCCTCGTACTTTAACGAACTCCTCCTACAGTTTTAATCGGATCATCTTCAGATTTGGTGTGTGTAATCATAAGGCCTTTGCGATGCTAAATTGAGAAGATCTTGAGTTTTTGTCAAAGGGCGTGTCCCTGGCGACCTGACAAAGTTTGATGTTTTGCCATCAAACAGGAAGTTGCTGTAACTCAGCCACACAATATCCGATCTGCCCCAAACTTCACGTTTGATAAGAGTCCTACCCTGAACACATCTAAAGGCCAATATTCATTTATAGTCATAGCGCCACCTGCTGACAGTGGAAAGTTTGGTACATATAAATGACTTTGGCATTCCGTCTATGTTTACCACTTTAAATGCATATTGCCCATCATTTGTTGTTTTCCTAAAGCCACCGGGAGCCGGGTGCGAGGGCCCTTTCAATGCTGCTTGCAGCTTTAATTGAACTATATACGAAACACAAATTAAATGGTTGACCACTGAAATTCAAACAGCACTTCGAACAAAACTCTTCATTAGGTGACTGCACATAATTTCAGTCTATTCTATTCCGCTTCGTTCATAATGTTTTCCTGATTCCTGAGTGTTAGCGGCATCAGACCGTGGCAAGTCTTCCAGTAATTCCTCGTCAGGGTTTTAGCACTTGAACCTCCTTATTAACACAGAACCTGAACACTCTTAATTTGATCTCCCTCCTTCACTTCCTGTGGGCGTCTCCCTCCTGTACCTCACTTCCTGCTCCCGCGGCCGCTCCTTCCTCCCGCTCAGGCATTGACATGATGGGGAAGCTGCTGAAAATGCAGATGTTGGAGGATGAGGACGATCTGGCGTACGAGACGGAGAAGAAGCAGCGCAGCACGTCCTCGTCTGACGCGCAGCCGGCCTGGATGAGGACGCTTCACACCACGGCCCGCAACTGGCTGCAGCTGATCCCGGAGTCGGTCAGCCCGCTCAAACGCACCGTGGAGAACATCAAGGTACGGCCGAGCCTCACTCACAGAGACGGCAGACGCTTTCATCCAGAGGGACTTGTGTTGCACTCAAGGTTTACATCGGATCAGTTCATTTGAGAAACACTGTTACTGTTCGTTTTGAATGTTTTAAATATTGCATAATGCTGAAGGCTTTGTATAGAAAATGAGAAGAAAAATTAGTTTGTCGTGAATAATCATGCAACCCTCTACAATGCGAGTAAATTACTCGCATATGCGACTAAATCTTCACTCTGGGCAACTAAATGATGTGTAATATTAGCCACTGGCTAATAATTCTCAGATTTTACTCTCCAGTGTGTGAGTTGGAGTCAAGTCACCTTTATTTATATAGCGCTTTTAACAATACAGATTGTGTCAAAGAACTTAACAGTATCAAATTGGAGGATAGAGTGTCAGTAATGTATAATAATAAGATTAAACACTCAATTGTCAGTTAAAGGCATTTCATTATTGAATTCAGAGATGTCATTGTCTAGCTCAGTTTAGTTTAAATAGTATCTATGAAATCAAATTGATGATAATCGTTAGAAATTAAGTGGAGGCTCAGGATAAGTTTAGCTCAGATATATTTTCACTCGCCGAACACTGAGCGCTTCAGAGTTTTGCTCTCCGTCAGGTGATCTGTGCTATTCTTTAGTTCATCTCATTGGCTGGTGCTCACCTATTTTCATCCCTGTTTTGATTTCAGCAAATCAGTTCGAGCGAACGCAGACAACCTGATTAATATTCATGAATCCACCAGCTCATTAATCCTTAGTGCGTTCTATATTGTTCTTATTAGTAGAATTCGTATAATAATAATAATTATTATTATTATTATTATTATTATTTTCATCTTAGTAGTATTGTTAGTATTTTCCCTTTGTTTTTTTTTTGTTTTTTTTTTGTTTTTTACAGAAACACTGAATGACCAAAAAAGCACCAGCACCAGCCCTAAGTTCAGTTAAAATGACCAGTATGCATTCATACATGGTTATCAAGTTTTAATGCTAATTACTAAAGTTAAATAATTAAATAGCATTAAATAATACTTGATTATCATATTATAATGCTTGACTGACTGATGTTAAGAGTATACTTTCAGATATTTAAAAAGCTGTGCCATTCTGCAAAAATGCACACAGATATAGTTTATCAGTCTGGTGGGTAAACTGAATGTACTAGCCAGTGGTGATTCAGTTGTCAAGGTGTCTGTGGAGGGTTGTCATGATTTAACAGTCACTGCCTTGATCGCGGTTCAGATTGTGGCCGTCATAAACACAGATTGAGCGCTCAGCGTTTGGTCTTTGACGGCTCATGCAAGCGTCTGCTCTTCCCAGGATCCTCTGTTCCGGTTCTTCGAGCGCGAGGTGAAGATGGGCGCGCGGATGCTGCAGGACGTGCGTCAGGATCTGACCGATGTGGTGCTGGTGTGCGAGGGCAAGAAGAAGCAGACCAATGACCTGCGCACGCTCATCAACGACCTGGTCAAAGGTGAGTCAGTGGAGTGACCTCTGACCCTTCAGAGGTGTGTGTGTGTGTGGTCACTGACGCGCGGTGGTGTCTCCGCAGGAATCCTGCCCCGCAGCTGGTGCCGCTACACCGTCCCGGCGGTCCTGACCGTCATCCAGTGGGTGGCAGACTTCAGCGAGCGCATCAAGCAGCTGCAGCAGATCTCGCAGGGAGCGGCCAGCGGCGGCGCTAAAGAGCTGAAGGTGCAGTGACGCAGATCCAGAGAGCAGCAGCTGACTGCATTACACTGTGATGTGTATATCAGAATATCCTAATACAGATCTCTACACGTGTTTGCCAGGGTTCGAAGATGATCTGAGCTTTTTCTGTAACAGAAAGAGTGCTTGTGAAGGGGTTGCCAGATTGGGAAGATTAAGTAAATCTCTGGGCTGAAAATGTTTTGATTTATAAGGAAAGCTCTAATTGGGGGATTTAAACTCATCTGACAACCGCAACCAGGAAAGCTCGTTACCAATGTCACATTAGCTTCTGTAGCGCTATATACTGTACGATACAGATTGTTTCAAAGCAGCTTTACACAGACAAGCAAGAAAATGGTGATTCAGTGACTCTAACAGCATTCTCTTCTGCTGTAAAACAGCTCTAAACAATAGTAGACAGTCGTTATGCAGTTGAAATCAGTTAATTGTTGATTCAGTTCTGTTTAATAACTGCGTAAAGTCCATCAATTATGGAAAGAGGTTGATTCATCTATAAAGCAGCTTTGGAAAAAGCAGTGGCAAGAACCAAAACTCCATCGGTGACAGAAATTAAGAAAAAACCTTTGGGAGAAACCAGTTCTGCTCTGGCCGGACGAGACCAGCGTGGCTTGGTTTAATTCCAGGCTGCAACACAGGTCAGAGACAGGTCCGAATAATTCATCCAGTTCCATCTGAGATGATGCAAATGCCAAATTAAAATGAAATGTTTTCAGGATTAATAGCAGCAGAAAAATATTGCAGACAGTTATGCTTAACTCTTTCCCCGCCAGCGTTTTTGAAAAGTTGCCAGCCACCACCAGCATTTTTGCTGATTTTCACTAAAATTTCATGGCCCCCAGAATATTTTGTTGTATGAATATCTGAACATACAATACATTAAAATAAAGATCAGACCCTCTACTTTCAAACAAAAAAGCTGTTTTGTTTATCAACACTTGAATGTAGGTAGGTTTCATAAAAAGCAACATTTTGAGCAAAAAGCTGAGAAAATTGCATTTTTATCAAATACTACATCTGGATCATATTCAGTAATATTATCAAAGCAAAGATGCAGTAGATGGCTTCCATCAGTATCCCAAAGCTTCACAGGCCTTTAACACTTTCTGGATCCACATTTCACTCTCTAAATTTGGCAGTTTTCATTTATATGCGGTTAGTGATTGCATTATTTTTCATATGCATATGCTTACATATGAGATTGCTGGTTTCTGCGTCTTCCTGGTCTGTGTTTTTGATCGAGTGATTCTAGACTCATTCGGGATCTGTGTAAGAGCGCACCCTAGCGTATAACAGTGAAAACCTGGAAAATTCTGTTTGGCAGGGAAAGAGTTAATAAATCAAAAGGAGCAGAAATCATGATCACGATTAAAACATGATTTATCACGCAGCCCTCTCTGAACTGAACTGGCTTGATCTGAATTATGACACTTGTCTTTTAGAGCTGCTTTACAGCAGAATCTGAACTGAAACACAGTTAAGTTTCCATCATTATTTTCCTGTTTATCTCAGCAAATCTGGATTGTGTAAAGCGCTATAGAAATAAAGCTGACTGGACTAGAGCGGCTCAAACTCAGGAGACTCGTGGCTTCCTCTTCATCTTTCTGAGTGTTGTTCTCCTGCAGAACATCCATGTGAACCTGGGCGGTCTGTTCGTGCCGGAGGCGTACATCACAGCCACGCGGCAGTACGTGGCTCAGGTCAACAGCTGGTCTCTGGAGGAGCTGTATCTGGAGGTGAACGTGACGTCTGCGCAGGGAGCGGCGCTGGACGCCTGCAGCTTCGGCATCAGAGGTGAGCGAGCGGCCCGAGAGAGAGATGATGAGCGTGTGCGTGTCTGCTGGGGTCTGAGCGTGTTCTGTCTGTCCGTCCGTCCGCAGGTCTGAAGCTGCAGGGGGCCATCTGCGCCAACAACAAGCTCTCGCTGTCCACCAGCATCTCCACAGAACTGCCGCTGACGCAGCTGCGCTGGATGAAGCAGAGCAGCGCCGAGAAGAGGAACATGGTCCGTCCCGCTCGCACCTGCTGCTCGCCTTCCTTTACTTTACTTCACACAAGAATAACAGAGACAGTAGAAACAAAACACAAAATACAATCCGTTTAATAAACACAAAGAGCTTATTTAGAGCCGCCACCTAAACCATAAAGAGAACACAAACTCATGAAATTAAAGAGAGAGCTAAATTACAATAACAGTTGTGACCCTGGAGCACAAAACCAGTTATGAGTCAATTTTTAGAAAGGATAGGACAATATTTGGCAGAGATACAGCTATTTGAAAATCTGGAATCTGAGGGAGCAAAAAAATCTGAATATTGCCTTTAAAGTTGTTTAAATGAAGTTATTAACAATGCATATTACTAATCAAAAATTATGTTTTGATACACTTACGGTAGAAATTTACAAAATATCTTCATGGAACATGATCTTAATATCCTAATGATATAAAAGAAAAATGTATAATTTTGACTCGTACAATGTATTGTTGGCTATTACTACAAATATACCTGTGCTGCTTATGACTGCTTTTGTGCTCCAGGGTCACATTTATATAAATATAAATAACTACAAATTAATTACATGTCAAAAAAAAAAAAAAACCAGAAACAATATACTAAACAAACCAATATTGTACATAAAAATACATGAAATACACTATTACAAAACAGCATTAAACTGATCCTTCATACATCTTTTATAACTTATTACAGAGGAACATTTTTTGCTAGTTATGATAAATCATATCAAGTATTGACCTCTACAAGTGAGAAATTTAAGAAGATGAATATTTGAAAACTGACGAGTTAAATAACAGTAAATTTAATTTAAAATGCATTCTAAATTGCTCTGGAATGTTACCCTCACTTCAGCATATCTTATACGTAAAAAATAAATATTTGAGAAATATTAAAATCATAAATAGTAAGAAGTTTATGAAATAAAGCAGCAGATGAAGTATGTTTGATCGGGTTGCAATCTTAACAAAAAGCTTCTGAAGGATAAACATTTTTTTAATTAGTAGGAAAATTACTTGCCCAAACTATATTATAAAATGAAAGATATGGATGAATTAAACTATAATAAAGCGCAAGACGACACTGTAGTCGCAGATGCCTAACCCTCCTCATTATACCAGTGGATTTATGTATTTTTCTGCTCGCGTAATCAGCTTGTTCCCTTCAACTCAGTCTCATCAGTTAAAAACTCCCAAGAATTTAGTAGTTTGCTCTTGAGGCGACTCGACAGTCATTTTTGATCAATCCTTAGGGTGTCATTTTTTTACCACTAAAAATAAAACTTGATTTTCTTTTATATTTAAAGATGATTTGTTTAAATGAAACCAGATAGCATAAGCAATTAGACCATGACTTGCATTCTTAATGAGTGAATTAAAGCCTGATTGTGTTTGCTGCAGGTCACGCTGCCCGTCTATCTGAACTTCACTCGCTCCGATCTCATCTTCACCGTCGACTTCGACATCGCCACCAAGGAAGACCCGCATCACTTCTACGAGCGCGGTGTCGCCATCCTCTGCACCGAGTAGATGCTGCTTAACCAGCCACTAACCTTTACTAGTCCTTCCTGTTAGTGTAGTCGACAGAAGCCTGTGTAGTTAATCATAGCTCTGCATGTCATGTGTTTAACTGGGAAGGGTTTGAGAGTCAGAAGCACGTGGGAAGATGGATTGTGTTTGGGTTTCTGAGGCAGATGTTTTAGTAGAACAGATGGGGATTGTGTGTTTTAGATGGAAAAATGGAAGTTGATTCAAGTTTTGCATGATTGGTGGTTTCTAATAAAGCTCGTTTAGATGAACCCTTCCTCGAGTGTGTTTCATGTCTGCATGTGAATTCATTTGAGCCTGTACGATCCTTTGTCAATGTCAAATGTGACCCTGGACCATAAACCAGTCATAACGGTAAATTCTTTGAAACTGAGGTTTATGAGGTAACTATTTGAAAATCTGGAATCTGAGGGTGCAAAAAAATCTAAATATTGAGAAAATCACCTTTAAAGTTGTCCAAATGAAGTTCTTAGCAATGCATATTACTAATCAAAAATTAAGTTTTGATATATTTACAGAAGGAAACTTACAAAATATCTTCATGGAACATGATCTTAATATCCTAATGATTTTTGGCATAAAAGGAAAAATAGATAATTTTGAACCCATACAATGTATTGTTGGCTATTGCTACAAATATACCTGTGCTACTTATGACTGCTTTTGTGCTCCAGGCTCACAAATAATATATATATATATATATGCCATCTGTGTGAAAACACTTCTCCAGAGTCCTTCTGTTAAACTAAATTCAAGGGTCAAAATTCAGATATGACTACATCAGCAGAACGATGGAATAATTGCAAGTTATAAAATGGTTAAACTCAGTTAAACACAGAGACTCTTCGATCCAGCGCCGCGTCAGGAATAACGTCTGGCTCCGGGATCAGTGTGTGAGGCTGATTTGAGTGATTTCAGGTTCAGCTGAAGCTCTGCTGTGATCACAACACAGAGAAATGCAAACAAAGTGCAGATTTTTATTTTCATCCCGTGATGAACAGACATGACAAGCTGTGTGCAGTTAATTAAGAGAAGAACTGAAACCGACACTGAACTTTCAGTTTTGCCTCTTCAGACTGGATCATAACGCTGATGAAACAAGCATTCAAATGAAAAACAGTATATAAACATAACGGTCTACAAACATTAACATCATGGAATAGATGTTCTTAAAATGTTCTTCTCTCTTTGGATGCAAATAATAAATCTCTCCATTGCACTCATATTTATAAGAAAAGAAACCCAGTGAAACTTGCCTGTTTTCTCCAGACATTATTATTCATCATGCCATCAGCTTTCTGACAATTTTCTTCCTTAGTATTTTTGTCTTGTTTTTTAGTGTAAATATCTACAAATTCTGGAATTAAGATGTGTTTACTTGACAAGTAACATGACTTAAGATATTTTGTCTTGTTTTCTGAAAATATTATCCAAATTTTGTTAGTTTTTGCTTAAAACAATCAAACAATGGAGTAAGAAAAATCATCTTGTTTAGCCTTTGAATTAAGATTATTTTTCTTACCCCACTGGCAGATTTGTTTGATTGTTTGAAGCAAAAACTA
The DNA here is from genome assembly GCA_039654775.1 of Spinibarbus caldwelli. Classification (NCBI taxonomy): domain Eukaryota; kingdom Metazoa; phylum Chordata; class Actinopteri; order Cypriniformes; family Cyprinidae; genus Spinibarbus; species Spinibarbus caldwelli. The sequence continues at coordinate 150,305 of CM077251.1, read as the reverse complement.
ACAAAATTTGGATAATATTTTCAGAAAACAAGACAAAATATCTTGAGTCATGTTACTTGTCAAGTAAACGCATCTTAATTCCAGAATTTGTAGATATTAATACTAGAAAACAAGACAAAAATACTAAGGAATAAAATCATTTTTTTGCAGTGCATTACATGTTTGCTCAGTGTGTGTAAAGGCAAACTCAATGAGAACAGCCTGAGATGAAACGCATGAAATCATGAATTAAGGCATTGTGACATCAGTGTTGAGCCTGCAGTCAGGGAACGAAGAACTCAATCTTCAAACCTCTTTTTCTGTCA
>CM077251.1:60000-142500 GCA_039654775.1 Spinibarbus caldwelli | reverse complement strand
GTGTGTGTAACTGTTTTTCTATTCAGGTGGGGACTTAAACCTGAATACACACAGACTCATGGGGACTCGTATCACGGTGGGGACCTAAATTGAGGTCTCCACGGGTAAAGAAGCTTATAAATCACACAGAATGAAGTTTTTTGAAAATCTAAAAATGCAGAAAGTCTCCTGTGAGGGCTAAGTTTAGGTGTAGGGTTGGTGTAGGGCAATAGAATATACGGTCTGTACAGTATAAAAACCATTACGCCTATGAATGTCCCCACAAGGATAGCAAAACAAGTGTGTGAGAGTGAGTGAGAGTGTTATAGAGTGAATGTGAGAGTGTTATAGAGTGAGTGAGAGTGTAATAGAGAGAGTGAGAGTGTGTGTGTGAGTGAGATTGTTATTGTGTGTGTGTGTGAGAGTGTTATAGAGTGTGTGTGTGAGTGTAATAGAGAGTGAGTGTGTGTATGAGTGTTATAGAGTGAGTGAGTGTTAGAGAGAGTGAGTGAGTGTGTGTGTGTGAGTGAGTGAGTGTTATGGAGTGTGTGTGAGAGTGAGTGAGTGTGTGTGTGTGAGAGAGAGAGTGAGTGAGAATGTTATAGAGTGAGTGTGTGTGAGTGAGAGTGTTATAGAGTGAGTGAGAGAGTGAGAGTTATGGACTGACTGAGTGAGTGTGTGTGAGAGTGAGTGAGAGAGAGTGTGTGTGTGAGTGAGTGAGAGTGTTATGGAGTGTGTGTGAGAGAGAGTGAGTGAGAGTGTTATAGAGTGTGTGTGTGAGAGAGAGAGAGAGAGTGAGTGAGAGAGTGTTATAGAGTGAGTGTGTGAGAGAGTGTGTGTGTGAGTGAGAGAGAGTGTTATAGAGTGAGTGAGAGTGTTATGGAGTGAGTGTGTGTGTGAGTGAGAGAGTGTTATAGAGTGAGTGTGAGAGAGTGTGTGTGAGTGAGTGAGAGTGTTATGGAGTGTGTGTGTGAGAGAGAGTGAGTGTGTGTGTGAGAGAGTGAGTGAGAGTGTGTGTGTGAGTGAGAGAGAGTGTTATAGAGTGTGTGTGAGAGAGAGAGTGAGTGAGTGTGTGTGAGAGTGTGTGTGTGAGTGAGAGAGAGTGTTATAGAGTGAGTGAGAGTGTTATGGACTGAGTGTGTGAGAGTGAGTGTGAGAGAGAGTGTGTGTGTGTGTGTGTGAGTGAGAGTGTTATGGAGTGTGTGTGAGAGAGAGTGAGTGAGTGTGTTTGTGTGTGTGAGAGAGAGTGAGTGAGAGTGTTAGAGTGAGTGTGTGAGAGAGTGTGTGTGAGTGAGAGAGAGTGTTATAGAGTGAGAGAGTGTTATGGACTGAGTGAGTGAGTGTGTGTGTGAGAGAGAGAGTGTTATAGAGTGAGTGTGTGAGAGAGAGAGAGTGTTCTAGAGTGAGTGAGTGAGAGTGTTATGGACTGAGTGTGTGAGAGAGTGAGTGTGTGTGTGTTTGGCAGCGCTGCAGGTGTTCATCTCTCTCTGTGTGTGTGTGTCTGCAGGCGGCTGATCTGAGTAAGCCCATAGACAAAAGGATCTACAAGGGAACGCAGCCCACGTGCCACGACTTCAATCACCTGACGGCGACGGCAGAGAGCGTGTCTCTGCTGGTGGGCTTCTCCGCCGGACAGGTGCAGCTCATCGACCCCATCAAGAAGGAGACCAGCAAACTCTTCAATGAAGAAGTGAGTGTCGTAGGGCTCTGGGAAATAGACATTTTTAACATTTTCCACAAATTCAATTTAAATTGTTCCCAGATTCTGTGTTTCCTGTTTCCTATTTTTCTGGATTTCACTTTTAATTGTTTAATTCAAGTTTAATAATCCAAAAGGGTGGCCCTAAGAAAGTTTAATTTTTTTCTTCAGAAATTTTGTGTTGTCTGTTTTAATTGTTCTGGATTTTGTTTATGATTTAATGCAAGTTTATTATCCAATGAAGTTGATCAGGTCCTTTTAAACTGCTGCACAACAGAAATTGCGTAATATTCCTTAATACAGTTCATTAAAACTATAGTGTATTATAATTACTTTGAGAAGTACTTTCTGCTGCACAATAGGGCTGAGCGATATGGCCAAAAAAATTATCGCAATTATATTTTTGATCATGTCAGTCAATATCGATAATTATCACGATAAATGTTACATTTTTATTTCTTTCAAGTTTAAAGCCAGTTTTTTGCTCCACAATGAAAGTTGTAGAAACCAGACCTTTAAATTTCCTTAAAATCTTAATAGAAAAATTTATTTCTTAGTTTCTGCATGATCTAATGAGTGATATTGTTTCAAATTACGAAATAGGTTTGTGTTGCCAGATAATATTAATATATATATATATATATATATGATATTATTATTTATTTATTTATTTTTTTCTTTTAGAAATGCACATTTGATAGTACTAGTACCTTGAGTTAGGATGCAGATGTAATTTTATGTTCATTATCCACAAAAAAAAAAAAAGAATTATTAACCATTGTGCTTCCACAGTAGCATACATTTAGATCATGATAAACACAGTTAAAACCACACATATAGCACATCAATACCATGATAAAAATAATATAACTAAAAAACAGTAGTCTAAATACATTTAGTATAAATGCACAAACACTATAGCTTATCATAAAAAAATACTGTGATTATATTCTATTACTCCTTTAATACATTTAATACATCTATATTAATAATATAATGAAATTTGATATGAATATCCCACATTTCTGACATAATACCACGGTGCGGTTAGTATTACTACAGTAAATCCATGGTAAATGATGGTGATTTGTAAATGCTGCCGTTTGAACTTTGACCCGAGCGAATAAACGCTTCGTGTGTCGCGCTTCAAATGAGTCGCGCTGTTTCATTCTGCTTTTGGTGCATAAACATTATATTGAACTTTTCATCTCGTTTTATTGAGAAATTATATCGCGATAATTATCATCAACGATTTATCGCCCAGCACTGCTGCACAATAGTAATATAGCTCTTCAAGTTAAACTTGTATTTTGTTGGTTGTAGTGTAGAGTTTGTGTGCGTGTCTGTTGGGAGTTTTCTCAAACGATGAAATCATGCTGACTCCATTCTGTTCCAAAAATTCCATTTTTATGAGAGGATTGTGTTTTCTGCATCGTGAGAATTACACGGCCCTGGTGTTGATCACACACCGTATCTGTGTTTATTGTGTTCTGGACGATGTGTTTGTTTATTCTTGTTTTGGAATTGATGTAATTGAAAGCAGTGCCACTAGCTATATTTCATCACTCTGTTTTTATGTGCATTTTGAAGTATCGCATCAGAAGCGAGTGATGGAAACGCCAAATTCTGAAAAAAAATCCCTTAATTTGCAAAAAAGTTTTTACGCTCGCTTGAGGTGGTTTTTGACTTGTGCGAAAAAGGGTTACTGCGAATAATGGGAGACGGAAACACATTTGCCGAGTAAATTCCTCCATGCGCATCAAAAAAGTCATGTGACTTTGCGTTATGGGATGGCAAAACCTAACCAGCGGACTGATCTTGTTCCACAGCAAGATGTTGATATGGTCATTTTAAAATGCCTGAGCAAAGTCTGTCATCAAATTATTTCTGTATAATTGCCTCCCAGAACTGTAACACGACTGTGTTCCCAAACAGCTGCATTTATTGTTTCATCTGCTCACTCTGAAGAGCAAGTAATTTATTATATATGAAAATTATTATATTCAGTGGCTTTTCCTACTTTTCTTAGTGATGCCTAGTGACAGTTTATCAGGAAGTGACGATTTTGTTCTCTTTGACTCGTTGGATGGAAACGGTGCTTATTCGCAAAAATGTTTTATGCGATATTTTGCGCACAAGTTAAATTTGCAACTATGGATGCATTGATGATAATGGTCCGCTCTAGCTAACCCATGTCTTTTCTGTCTTGTGTTTTCTCCTGAACTGCTCAGAGACTGATAGATAAGTCTCGGGTCACGTGTGTGAAGTGGGTCCCGGGCTCCGAGAGCCTGTTCCTCGTGGCTCACTCCAGCGGGAGCCTGTACCTGTATAACGTGGAGCACACCTGCGGCACCACGGCGCCTCACTACCAGCTGCTGAAGCAGGGCGAGAGCTACGCCGTGCACACCTGCAAGAGCAAGTCCACGCGCAACCCGCTGCTGAAGTGGACCGTGGGCGAAGGGGCTCTGAACGAGTTCTCCTTCTCGCCCGACGGGAAGTTCCTGGCCTGCGTGAGTCAGGACGGATTCCTGCGCGTCTTCAACTTCGACGCGGTGGAGCTCCACGGCACCATGAAGAGCTACTTCGGCGGCCTGCTCTGCGTCTGCTGGAGCCCCGATGGGAAGTACATCGTGGCCGGCGGTGAGGACGACCTTGTGACCGTCTGGTCCTTTGCAGACTGCCGCGTGATCGCCCGCGGACACGGACACAAGTCCTGGGTGAGTGTGGTGGCGTTCGACCACTACACCACCAGCGTGGAGGAGAGCGAGCCCATGGAGTTCAGCGGCAGCGACGAGGACTTCCAGGACCAGATGCACTCGGGCCGCGAGCGGGCCAACAGCACGCAGTCTCGCCTGTCCAAGCGCAACTCGACGGACAGCCGGCCGGTAAGCGTGACCTACCGCTTCGGCTCGGTGGGGCAGGACACTCAGCTGTGTCTGTGGGACCTGACGGAGGACATTCTGTTCCCGCACCTGCCGCTGTCCCGGACGCGGACGCACACTAACGTGATGAACGCCAGCAGCAGCGAGGGCTCCAGCTCGCTCCCGGCGCCACTGCCGCGCTCCAACAGCCTGCCGCACTCCGCCGCTAACAGCAAGAGCGCTGCTTCGGACAACCCCATCGCCACCGGCGTCAGCAAGTTCGCCACACTCTCGCTGCACGACCGCAAAGAGCGGCACCCCGACAAAGACCACAAGCGCAACCACAGCATGGGCCACATCAGCAGCAAGAGCAGCGACAAGCTCAACCTGCTCACCAAAACCAAAACAGACCCGGCCAAGACTCTGGGCACGCAGCTGTGCCCACGCATGGAGGACGTGCCGCTGCTCGAGCCGCTCATCTGTAAAAAGATCGCGCACGAGAGACTCACCGTGCTCATCTTTCTAGAGGACTGTATAGTCACCGCGTGTCAGGAGGGATTTATTTGCACGTGGGCGAGACCCGGCAAAGTGGTGAGTTGGGACGGGCGATATGGGGTTTAAAATATATCACGATCATTTCTAGGGATGTAACGATTCACTCACGATTCGATTCAGGATTTTGATTTCATGATTCGATTTTCTTACGATTTTTTTATTTTTTTTTTATGAGATTGAAGACCAGTTATACAGTAACTGAGAAGGTGTCCTTTTATTAGGTTATTGCTGCACGTTTTTTTGTGAAATTGAAATATAACAAAACTAAATTGAAATTTTAAAACAAACCCCAAATCATATGTTACACAAATAAAAGAAATCTCTTCATATATACAAACTAAGGCTTTGTCTGTGCTCTTTCCATTTAAAATGAGAGGCAACCACTGCATTTTAATCATCATCCAAACAAAGATGCAGCATACATGCAGCATGAGCAGTTTTTAATCTAAATTAGATTGAATCATTAAGAAATTTGAAGCAAAAACAGAATGGTCTGACTTTAGTTTTGTGAAACTATACTACATAAAACATATCTGAAGGAAACAGCAGACGAGCTGAATGAGACGCAGGTTCACTCTCTGCCAGCAGGTGGCGCAATGATACAGTGTTTCCTTGGTTACCCGCTGTAAACAAAGCAGAGCTGCGCTTATGAACGCTACTTTAATTTGCATCGTTCAGAAGCGAGATGAAAGGATAATACCACGTAAACTTCTCTAAAGGCAGTCAGTTCTCCTCAGAGATACATTCATATAAACTCCTACTCCAGTTGTATCGCGATTTGTTTGGCATCTCATCCGATTTGAATCGTCACATATTTGAAACGGTTTTCAACCGGCTCGCGGTTCATCGTTACATCCCTAATAATTTCTGGTATTTACTTTGATAACGATATCAGTGACGATAATTCAGGGAATCTTATGCATCCACCAAGAGACAAAAAAAAATCCTGTTTCTTTAGAGAAAAGTATAATCATTCCTATTTTTACCCAAAATAGGGTGTTGTGAGCATTAGTGAGTACACATGTAATGTAATGACTGTTTAATTCATACTGGAAGCCGGAGGGCGCTCTTGCGCAGAAACTACACATATGCATCGCAGAAGTAATGCTTCTGACGATGCTCCATGAAATCCATAATATGGACAAAGGTATCCAGTTATCGCTGAATAAAACACAGATAGAGAAATTTTAACTGAGGAAACTTGAAGACAATAAACATACGATTGCGACAATATATGGTTTATCTGTGTTCTTCAAGCAATCTTGGGTATTTTTTATAGATAAAGTATTTTTTAAGGATAAAGTATATTTATAATGCAATGGTAATCGACATAGTCTTTATCACTGTATGTAATACTATAAAATAGTATGATTTCTGCCTCATTCTGTGAAATGAAATCACAAAGTTATTTCAAACACTCGACTGATGTTATTAAGTTAATTTGGAGATAAATGTCAATAAATGATATCTTGGACAACAGGCTCATACACATGCAAAACTGTGCTACTGTACTACATTTATTCAAGGCTCAGACTGATTTTTTTTGTGCACTGTACAGCTCTGACCAAACCAGATCCAGATTATAGAAGAAGCTCCTCGTTTAGAGATAAACTCCTTAATTTCACATCCACCTTCTACGATGTTGCTCCACACAGTCGCAAACAGAAATATGTCAACAACTAGACTCTATCGTTATTATCGTGGGAAGACTAATTCTTATCGTGGGGAGAATTTTTACCGGTATATCGCAAACGATAAGATATCGTCCATCCCTAATGGTGAGTTCCTTCCTGCTCTCGGCTGACTTCTTCCCTGCATTCACAGTCGGTCGAGGACGAGGTTTTGCTTCAGTCGCTCGCACTGAGAGCTAGGGTTGTGCTGATAGACGATAGTCAGAGATATCTCCTGTGGCTGATGCCACTGATGATAGCAAGACCATTATTATTATCATCAGGCTAGAAATACTACCTAATTAATATTAGGGCTTATTTGTTCCATCATATTTCTTTTTACGTGTTTTTACAGTGTTGCGTGTTATAACCAATCACACATGATTCCATTGAGTTTATGAACGCAGTGGCCAATCAGAGGCGTTCAGATGAGTCATCGCTGAAACAGCTGAGTTTTGTTGTTTGAGCTCTCGTGAATTCTCTCATCATAAACAACGAAGTGCAGATGTACGTGCGATGTAAGTATAAGAGATTTATTCATCGTACAGTGTAGGCAGCTTGACTGATTATAACGGGAGTGTTTTTTTAAACTACATAAACTCTAGTTTGGTAATGTAAATGTCCTTTGCTCATTTTCTGTAGCTGCTGTTTGAATAACTGAGGAAATGTAAGCATTATAATTAACTTGCAATCTTTCAATTAAATTGTTATCATGTTAAATACAAATTCAGAAAAACATTAGGCTGCTTTTAGACTTACGCTGGAGTTGGTTCACTTTCCAGCAGTGAAACTAATAGATAATTAAATAAATTAACATAATATCATGTATTGTTGATCTCACAGGCTGACGATATAACAACTGAGCATATCGGCCGACACTACTGCGAGCGTTTAGCCGTCAGCGGGTGTCGTTCAGCGGTGCATTAAAATAAAGAAAACGTGCAGCGCTGTGGATCCACAGGACCAGGGTTAGGAACTTCAGTGCCATAAAATAGCCACTATATTAAGAACTAGTTTGATCAACTTGCAGTTAGCCAATATGTTTAATTTATATAGCACCTTTCCCAGGCGCAAGGACGCTTTACAGAAGCAGGAACACAATGGACAGTCAGTTAAGTGGACAGTAGACATCTGCCCAGTCCAGAAACAAAAATGATTGTAGTTGCATATCATGAGACAGCAGAGACACATAGCATAGAACTGAGTAAACAACAGAGAAAATGAATAGCATAAACAAACAAACATAAAGAGCAGAAAATGCAAGACAGATACATGTAACAAAAATACTTTGAGAAAGCTTTACAACTGGTTTTAGAGGAGCTGGAAAGCGTCTAAAGAAGCATAATTATGACTGGTAGAGTTGGGTAAACAAGTAGGCAAATCAGTCTTACTTTTCTGATTCAAACTGGGCCAGTCTACCTGTTTACAACTGTCTTGAAGAAAACTAGACTAGTTAAAAGACTAGTCTAAGCAGTTAATGTATCCAGCCCCTGGTCAATATTAGGATCCAGACGTCCCTCTGAAATGGGAAGCGACTGCCGTAGTGACACCATAGACATTCACTGTAAAACGCTTCAAATCACAGCCGCTCCAGAGAGAAATGTTTGTTTTTGAGAGTGTTTTTATGATTATAGTGGAGTCTGTTGTTGAGTTGAGGCTTTGGAGCAGAACTTGTTTTCACGGTGAACGCTGTATGTGTTGCGAGCGCTCGTAAAGCAGCCCAGTATCGCTAGGTCTTTTAATACGGTTGGGTATCGTTTGAATTTGATCAATTACGATTCAGATTCTGCTTATCGATTCCGAGTCTTATCGATTCCCAGTTTGGATTCCAATATGGTTAAAAAAAACATTTAGATATCAAACATATTTATTCTGTGTCTCTTTTTGCAAAACATTGCTGCTGAATACCATCAACAAAAATCAGCCGGCTACATAAAAACTGGACTCCATTAAGAGCAAAATAGAGCTGCACAATTCTGAATATATTGAGACTTTTTTTTTTTAATGGAGGTTGTAGTTCTCTCACGATTCTGAAGAAGAAACATTAGACAACTAAACAAAATCTCATGGAATTTATGAATGGAATGATTCAATGACTCGTTTCATTACTGGATGAATCAGTGTTTTTGATTGAATCTCTTGAATAAATGATTCAAAGACAAATACATTTTTAACAGCCCCTTTTCGCCAGCTAAAAATAAAGATGTGCACACAGGAGTTGGTAGGTGGAATCAAAATTTAAATTTTACAACAAGTATCCGATTCCTGACCTTAAGTATCCGATTCCGGAATTGATTTTTGACTCCCAACTACTTCATTATGACTGTGATCTGTATGTTTGGCTTCGTTCAAATATCTTTTCTTCCTTTTTTCCAGGGGTTGTTGTCATCCCAAAACCAAGCCAACTCTCCCAGTGGAACAGTAGTATAGCCAGGACATTTCTGCTGCTATGAGATGTGCATCACGCCACTCAGAACACCGTGTTTTTCCTCCTCTCCTCCTCTTTCTGTCGTTCCGGAGGCCCGTGTTCGCAGTGAACGTGCAGAATCTGTGCATCCGCGGCCGCGGGGTTCCTTCCATTGCTTCTGTTCTCCCAGAGTATTTATTTGAATTGTTTTGTTGTTTTCACTCTCAAATGCATCTCACTGTATGATTTATTTTTTCTCCTGTGTATTTCAAGCTTGCCTGAGGTGTGGGAAATCATTTAATCCAGGGTGGAAAAGCAGTCGGCTTGAACTCAGTTTGCTGAGAAAGACCTGGTGGTCCAAACCGCTGGAGACTCGCTTCCATCCCAGATCCTTTTAATATGCTTTTATTTTCACCCTCTTTCATATGGAACAGATTCCACCCCCGTTGTTGAAAACTTTGCACTGATTTTATTTTATTTTTTGTTTTGAGTTTTTTTTTTTTGTAACTACTATAAAGAATCAAAAAGACAAAAAAGAAAGAAATAGATGTTTGGGGAAGGCCTTGATGCACTTGGCTTTAATATCCTCTGTCTTGAAATCTGAATCTGAAAAGCTGGATGCTGCAATCATAGTTTTTTAAAGAAAATTTGTTTGCACTTAATAGTTTATTAGAAGAGAATGGCTTTACATTTTTGTGTGCGAGGACTCACAGACCGGTATAATGTGGAGAATTATGATTAAAACTTTGTATCTATTGAGCATTTATTTTAATATTGTTTCAGATAAAAATCTGCTTTGTATTATATGTATAATATTGTAACTCAGTGATTTATTGGGGCAAATGATCAGTAACTCTAGTGGACGTTTGTCATCATTACAGGAAATAGTGACATTTCTAAAGCAGAAAAATAGACATAATATTAAAAATTATCTTAAATATGCAGGTTTCTGTTTTAGTTTGGTTTTCCTGTCTCTTGTACAAAAGTCACCCAGATGTATTTTGATAAAGGAGATTTATGTACGAGAATGGCTCGTCTCTGAGCAGAAACGCTGATCTCTGGTCGTGTCGACTCTTCTCATCAAACGCATGAAGCTCAGGAAGAGAAAACAAACCTTACAGAAGAGTTTCAAGAGATCATATTTTGCTTACCAAACGCAAACTTATTCTATGTACTACTAAAAAAAAGCCACTAGAGCGACTCGGTCGATCGGTAGCGTCTCACCGTGTGACACTATTAAACGTTTAACGTACCTTTTTTTTGTGACTACCAATCATTGTTGATGAAACATACACTAACCGGGACAGATGAGGATGTGGAAGTGCTCATATTTTTGATTCATGTGGTTAACATTTTGCATTTCACATTTTGTTCTTCATTAAAAAAAAGTCCATGGATGTTTGGTCTTGTGTGTATCTGTGTGGCTGTTGTGTTCGGTGTACTAGTTTGACTTTAACCAGCTAGAACACAAACCAGTGCCGAGCTGCTGCTGTTATGACGGGGTTTGTGCCTTTTTATGCTGCTCCAGTGTGACTGAATAACACTTCTTGTCCTGTTTTGGAGAATTTTTGTCCTACTGTACATCAGCCAACATTCATAACCTTTTTGAAGATTTGTTTATTTGACCACCCTGTTTTGTTTTTATTAGTGCTGTCAAACGATTAATCGCATCCAAAATAAAAGTTTTTGTTTACATATATGTGTGTATTGTGTATATTTATGTATATATAAAGACACACAAACAGCATATATGTTGAAAATATATTTACGTGTATATATTTATATTCATATAAATTATCTCATATATAAAAATATTTAATATATAAACGTAACATGTTTTTCTTAAATATATACAAGCATGTGTATGTATTTATATATACATTATAAATATACACCGTGCACACATATGTAAACAAAAACTTTAATCGCGATTAATCATTTGACAGCACTAGTTTTTATTTAAGCTGATTGGTATTATTTGAAAAAAAGAGCAGAAAAACTAATGTAAAGGAAGATTTTGTGCTAAATTTCATGCCAAAATGCATTAATGTAAAATCACCAAACGGATGATTACAGATCTGCTAAATGTGCATCAGTGTACAGTAATGATGATTACTGTTAGAGATCATTCAAAAGCAATGCAAATGTCAAAACATGGCAATCTGCAACGAGTGTAAAGTTAAACCCCTTTATTGAAGACTTTAAAGTCCACTTGTGGAAACGTCACGGTGGCTCCCAATAATAGCAAACCAGCGATCCTGTTTATAATAATCATGAAACTTCTGTGCAGATATAAAATGTGTAATAACACCAGGAACAAGCGGCACAGAGATCTTAAAGGAAGGAATGGCACTTGCTGTCTCTGCCGTGAGATCGTCTGGTTTCGAGAGATTCGTTTGTCTGGTTCGGGTTAAATGATGGAAAGCAGCAGACTTTCATTCTACATTTGTTACATTCATTTTTATAGTCTGCTTTCAACAATCTGAAAGAAATAAAATGCAGTTACGTCAGCTGATTTGGGACGGTGCGTACCGTGACGCTTTGAATCGGTCAGCCAGGAAACCCATGCAAACGTCAGGTTTCTGTGTGTGCAAAGACTTTTATTTTGTAATGTGAAACGTTGACTGTTCAAACCAGCATAAGGAACGAAGTGTGTGCTGCTGTGCACAGATGCGGACGCGGTTCGGTGGCATCGGTACTCATCGGTACTCATCGGTACTCGTCTGGGTTGCGCTCCAGCGGAGGCATGAAGTAGCTCTTGAAATGGCGTGGCTCTTCTTTGGGCTTTTCAAATCAGAAGAGAAGAGATTGAGAGGACAGATCACAGACAGCACGCTCTAGATCAGATGAAAGCACTGGTGTAGGGGTGTGATTACTTTGGTCAGACGCGAGTGGCACTTTTTGGAGATGGCAGGCAGAGAGCCGCGGTGCGAGACGGTCAGCGCTGGGAAGCTGGACACCGGGTAAGGGATCTTCGGTGTGGGGATCACCACGTTGAGTTTTGGTAGCTCCAGAGGGAAATGCGAGGCGTTTCTTCGGCTGAGCGGGTCGCCGGGGTGCTTGAGATGCTGCAGAGAGGAATATAAGAGTCAACACACTTTAAAACATTTCATCAGATTACGAGAGCTGAGATTTCACTCTTTATGTACTGCTTTCTCTGTCAACATGCATTTAATGAAAGACAAAACTAAATGTAACAATGTTTTATTAACGTGTTCATTAGATGACGACAAAGTACAACTGAAGTAGAATAATATTCAAATGTTTTATGTATTAATTGAAGTTAACAACAAAAAAGTAACATTCTAAAGAAAGCACAATATTGAGCATTCTTGATGTTTTTGTTCGTCATTGTCTGTTTTTGCTCACTGTAATGCATTCACAGCATCAATATATGTGCTCTAGTTCACTGGTCCATTTATCATTTTGAGCAAACGAAGCTTCTGTAATGATGTTTATGTTGTGCGTTGACGTTATTGCATTTTTCTGAATTTTTCTTCTTCAAAAAGCATGATCAGTGCCTTGTTAATAATTGTATTTGGCATTTTTAAATGTTGCGGTACCTGTCGTCTTCCCTGCCGTGCGATGCGCCGCAGCTGATCCACGGATGCAGGAATCCCGCTGGATTCTCCCTCGACGGCTCCGATCGCCTTCCGCAGACTCGCTGCTCTCCTCTCGGCCATCCTGCAGAAAACACGCCACAGACAGAGCTAAAGCACTGCTGGACTCTCATCTCAAACACAGCTACAGACTGAACATGTGATCCAGCGGATTCTGTGCTCGGAGAGTTCACTCGGTCGTGTTTGTGATTTAACTGACACCCATCAGCATCTTACGGTTAGTGAAGCCATTGTGCATTTATTCTGAAAGCCAATAACTGAGTGATATCAGGCTGATCATGTGTTCATAAAGACTCTCGCATCACTGAAAAATGCATTTAGAGGTCAAATGTTTTGACGAGCAAACAATGCCCGAGTGCATCTTTAAGTGAAGCTGTGTTCTGCTCTTCTGAAGGCTTGTATGTTGGTACCGCAGGTCTCTGAAGCAGGGGTGCTGCAGCGCTGCGCGGGCACTGATGCGCTCCTCGGGGTCGTAGGTCAACATCTGGTGCAGCAGAGACAGAGCCGCTGCAGAGCAGTGAGGAATCAGCTGAGAAATCCCGCAGCCTTCACGAGGAGCGAAATCAAAGCGCATCGCACGAGACCTTCAACACAAAACACACGAGTCACATGAGCCTGATATCCCAACCGTCCTTCTGTTGCGCAACAATTCTAAGCAGCTTAGTTTTAAACTATGAATTACATTTTATTTTAGCTAAAAGTCAAACTAGTCAATCAAGCGTTCTGTTAATTTGATAATGGCCTTGGCTTTATAAATGTATAAATGTTATACTCTACAACTATGCTTTATTATATACGTTATAAAAGGCAATCCGCTTGAGTCGTGATGTTTCTGGGTCCAATCCTCATCTCATCTGGGGCCAGTTCTTCCAAAAGTTTAACCGGGATCAGAATGATCAGGATTTGGAAATCTCTTGTTTTGCTATCCAGGATCAGGTAACCCATCTTACTTCTGTGCCCGTTTTTCAAAGCAAAATTGGATTGGATCACCCTGATCCAGATACACACTTTTTCAGATTTCCAAATCAGGATTACTAGTGCTACCAATAGAATGTTTTGCATTCTAGTTTTGCATTGCATTTACACAAATAACTACTGACCGGTCCATCTCTGATGATTGTGCCAATGGAGTTTACAATCAGTGATTTAAAAAAAATTAAATGAAATATAATATTTTTCTTTGATATTGACAGCTATTTGGGGATATATTACGTTACAAATGTTGTATTTTTTGAACCAGTTTTAAAGTTTTATTACATTCTTGTTCCTGAAATCCACCCTTCTGCTGGGATCAGAATAATCCAGTTTTTTTGGATCAACAGTATCCCAATCTTACTAAAATGTTTTGAACAACACAAACTGAGGATTTAATCCAGATCAAAACCAAGATCTAATCTGAGAATCCTTTTCCCATTGTCAAGATTTGATCCAATCCGATGGCCAGAATCCGATCAGATTACTTTTGAACAACTGGCCGCAGATGTTTATGATCTCTATTTAAGCTCAGCTTTATGAACTGATGGTGCTGACGACAGTCTGCTGACTCTGTTCTGTGTCTGTATGTGACTGCGTTTGTGCTCTTAGTTTGTTAGGTCTCTGTTCTCTCTCCAGTCCAGAGGGATGAAATATGGTTTGTTCTCACTGTTTGAACTTCTGCAGCAGCGTGATGTCTGGCGTGCCCAGAACCTCGTGGATCTTGTTGACCTGGTCTAACTCGTTTCGGCCGGGGAATAAAGGGCTCAGACTAGAAGACACAGAAACCACTGATTAGAATCAAGAAATGAACACAGAACGGCTGAAAGCACGGCGGAAGCACCTGAGGATTTCGAAGAAGACGCATCCGGCGCTCCACATGTCCATCTTCTGTGAGTAGTGTCCGTCGGTCAGCAGGCACTCGGGCGCTCGGTACCAGCGGGTGGAGATGTACTCGGTGTGAGGAGGTCTGGAGAAGATGCTCCTGCAGGAGCCGAAGTCTGCCAGCTTCAGCACATCGTTCTGTGAGCGACAGCGAGAGCGACTCTTTCACTGATCCTGTGTGTGCATGCTTACTATCATCAACATCTGTGACCCTGGAGCTCAAAACCAGTCTTAATTAGCACAGGTATATTTGTAGCAATAGCCAACAATACATTGTGTGGGTCAAAATTATCCATTTTTCTTTTAAAAATCATAAGGATGTTAAGTAAAGATCATGTTCCTTGAAGATATTTAGTCAATTTCCTACCGTAAATATATCAAAACTTAATTTTTGATTAGTAATATGCATTGCTAAGAACTTCATTTGGACAACTTTAAAGGTGATTTTCTCAGTATTTAGATTTTTTTGCACCCTCAGATTCCAGATTTTCAAATAGTTGTATCTCAGACAAATATTATCCTATCCTAACAAACCATACATCAATGGAAAGCGCATTTATTCAGCTCAATTTAAAAAAAATCACCCTTATGACTGGTTTTGTGCTCCAGGGTCACATTTGATGATTTGGCTGTAAAATCACATGGACAGCCTTACCTTGATCAGGATGTTCTCCGGCTTCACGTCTCTGTGGAATATGCCGTGGCTGCGGTTCAGAATGAACAGAAGTGTCAGTGTGGTTCACAGGAAGAGGCTGATGCGTGTGTGTGTGTGTGTGTGTGTTCACCTGTGCATGTGATCCAGAGAGCGGCACAGCTGGAACATGTAGTGCTTGACTTTACTCTCCGCTAGAGGACACTGACGGCCTGGAGGAGGAACACAAGACACGTTTACCTCTGTGTGACTGATGTTAAACAGCAAACGCACCGTACCTTTAATGAACTCGTATATGTTCATCTCCATGAGCTCACAGATGAGCGACAGCGTTCCCGGGTCTTTCTCGCTGTAAAGCAGAGTCTGTGATCAGTTCAGCCCATGTTAATATTCTCTCGTTTGTTCAGAGCTGAGTTGTTAATAAATACTCACTAAATGAGTTCGTGAAGCTGGAGGATGTTGGGATGCGGACTCAAACGCTTCATGGCTTGAACCTCCCTGAGACTGTGAGCCTGATCCACACTGACAACAATCATCACAATAATCACAATCATCAAAATAATCACATTCACCACAATAATTACAATCATCACAATAATCACAATCATCAAAATAATCACATTCATCAAAATCGTCACAATAATCACATTCATCAAAATCGTCACAATAATCACATTCATCAAAATCATCACATTAATCATCACAATAATCACAATCACAATAATCACATTCATCAAAATCGTCACAATAATCACATTCATCAAAATCATCACATTAATCATCACAATAATCACAATAATCACATTCATCAAAATCGTCACAATAATCACATTCATCACAATAATCACATTCATCAAAATCATCACATTAATCACATTCACCACAATAATTACAATCATCACAATAATCACATTCATCACAATAATCACATTCATCAAAATCATCACATTAATCACATTCATCACAATATAATTACAATAATCACAATCATCAAAATCATCACATTCATCAAAATAATCACATTCATCACAATAATTAAAATCACAGTAATCACATTCATCACAATAATCACATTCATCAAAATCATCACAATCACCACATTCGGCGCGTACAGTATTACTGGTTATAACAGGATGAATGAAGATCAGCAGAGAACAGGTGCTTATTTACAGGTCACTTGAAACACAATGTATTTATCACACACACACACACACACACACACACACACACGTTTGTTTTTGTGGTTTACGGGGGCTCTTCATAGGTGTAATGGTTTTTATACTGCACAAACTGTATGTGCTATTGCCCTACACCAACCCTACACCTAAATCTACCCCTTACAGGAAACTTTCTGCATTTTTAGATTTTCAAAAAAAAAAAAAAAAACTCATTCTGTATGATTTATAAGCCTTTTGAATTATGGGGACACTGAAACTGTCCTCATAAATCACCTTCTCGTTGTCGTACCCATGTCATACGAATGTGTGTCCTCATAAACACACACTCACACTATAAAGGGTTAATCATGTGACCTGGAGGTCAGGGCCGGTGACTGGTGACGTCATACCTCTCGATGGTTTGTTTGATGGTCTTACAGGCGTAATATCTGCCGTCCTTCAGACTCTGGACCTTCATGACCTCAGAGAACGTTCCCTCTCCGATCTTCCCGATGATCCTGTAATCTACAGCAGATCGAGATCAAACACACCGAACATGAACACCAGGAAACAGCGAGTGTGTCTTACTCTGCATTCCTCAGACGCTGCTTCATTCGCCGTTTAACGGAACGAACGCAAGCTGTGATTCACGCGTTCGTTTCACGCAAATTCGTTCATCGATCGGCGAAGCTTCAGCGCGGTCTCCATGGCAACGGCGCGCGCGTGACCTCTGACCTGCAGCCAGGGGTCGCGCTCTTCACCGATCGCTGTGAACTTTCTTTTATCGTTATTAATATTGAATTGAAATCCTCGCTATAATCAGAGCTGCTCACCTGTGTGTGTCAGAGAATGAGTCCTGCGCTCCGATCCGCTGCTTTTCCGCTCCAGACTCATTTCAGCGCATTTACACACATTTAGCTTTTGAATTAAACGCGTTTATTGTCTAATGAATCTGAATAATAATAATATTAATATTAATAATAAACGCCAGAGCGAATCTAAACGCGCTGATCAATAAACTGCCCGCTGCTTAACACCTTTCCAGCTCATCTCGATCAAAATGCAGCTGTCGCATCACCACATCGCGTTTCACATCTCCGTTATTATGATTCTCATTATTATTACTATCATCGGGTTTAAATCTCGTTCTCTTTGATTTTTGTTCAATCGTGTATTATTATTATATTTACGGCTCGCTCCGGTGAAAAGGCAAACGGGCTTCCGTACAGAGACAGCCGCGCATGCGCAGTCAGCGCAGAGCCGTCTCGTGTCAGATGTGGAACTCAAGAGTTTGTGATCATAATTCATAACAATCAATCATGAAGAGCAGGTTTAACACGGTGGACATTAGGGCAGTGATTGCAGAAATCAATGCGAAGTAAGAACTCTAATATTATCAGTGAGGTGATCGGGTTTATCTGCTGTGAGTGTGATTAATGATATTAATGTGTGTTTGTGTGCAGCTGCGTCGGGATGAGAGTCAACAACATCTATGACATCGACACTAAAACATACCTGATCAAGCTGCAGAAGTGAGTCACACACACACACACACACACACACACACACGTACATGTACACTCACGCTCTCTCTCACACACACACACACTCACTCACTCATACACACATTCTCTCACTCACACACACACACATACAGGTGCATCTCAATAAATTAGAATGTTGTGGAAAAGTTCATTTATTTCAGTAATTCAACTCAAATTGTGAAACTCGTGTATTAAATAAATTCAGTGCACACAGACTGAAGTAGTTTAAGTCTTTGGTTCTTTTAATTGTGATGATTTTGGCTCACATTTAACAAAAACCCACCAATTCACTATCTCAACAAATTAGAATATGGTGATCAGCTAATCAGCTCAAAACACCTGCAAAGGTTTCCTGAGCCTTCAAAATGGTCTCTCAGTTTGGTTCACTAGGCTACACAATCATGGGGAAGACTGCTGATCTGACAGTTGTCCAGAAGACAATCATTGACACCCTTCACAAGGAGGGTATGCCACAAACATTCATTGCCAAAGAAGCTGGCTGTTCACAGAGTGCTGTATCCAAGCATGTTAACAGAAAGTTGAGTGGAAGGAAAAAGTGTGGAAGAAAAAGATGCACAACCAACCGAGAGAACCGCAGCCTAATCAGAATCAGAAAGAGCTTTATTGCCAAGTATGCTTGTGCATACAAGGAATTTGTTTTTGTGTCATAAACTTCTAGTACACAGAGACAACAACAGCACACAGACAATAAAAATATGATGAGAATAAAAATTACACATATGTAAATATAAATAGACAAAAATTTGAAAAAAAAATTGAGAGATAAATAAGTGGTATGTACAGTTGTGCTATAGATGATAGAATGGAATAGAATAGAATGAGAAGCAGGGATGTGGTAAGATGGAGGTGGTAACAAACAAATATTAGGTTATTGCACATTGTTATTGCATAATGGGGGGAAAATTTAACTGTTCATTAAATAGATTGCCTGGGGGAAGAAACTGTTCTTGTGCCTGGCTGTCCTGGTATTCGGTGCTCTGTAGCACCGGCCAGATGGCAAGAGTTCAAAGAGGGGATGGCTTGGATGTGAGGGATCCAGAGTGATTTTCTGAGCTCTTTTCCTCACTCTGGATGTATACAGTTCTTGAAGGGTGGGCAGGGGAGCACCAATAATCTTCTCGGCAGTCCGAATCGTTCTCTGTAATCTTCTGGTATCTGATTTTGTAGCTGAGCCAAACCAGACAGTTATTGATGTGCACAGAACAGACTTGATGACGGCTGAGTAGAACTGTTTCAGCAGCTCCTGTGGCAGGTTAAACTTCCTCAGCTGGTGAAGGAAGTACAACCTTTGTTGGGCCTTTTTTACAATGGAGTCAATGTGAGTGTCCCACTTCAGGTCCTGGGAGATGATGGACCCTAGGAACTTGAATGTCTCCACTGCTGCCACAGTGCTGTTCATGATGGTGAGTGGGGAGAGAGCAGGGGGTTCCTCCTAAAGTCCACTATCATCTCTACAGTTTTGAGTGTGTTGAGCTCCAGGTTGTTTAGACTGCACCAGACAGCCAGCTGCTCAACCTTCTGTCTGTAAGCAGACTCATCACCGTCCTGGATGAGGCCGATGAGTGTGGTGTCATCTGCAAACTTTCAGGAGCTTGACAGAGGGGTCTCTAGAGGTGCAGTCGTTGGTGTAGAGGGAGAAGAGCAGTGGGGAGAGAACACATCCCTGAGGGGCACCAGTGCTGATGATGCGGCTGTTTGACATGAATTTCCCCATTCTCACTAGCTTTTGCCTATCTGTCAGAAAGCTGGTGATCCATTGACAGATAGAGCTAGGAACAGAGAGCTGGGTTAGTTTGGTCTGGAGGAGTGTTGGAATGATGGTGTTGAAGGCCGAGCTGAAGTCCACAAACAGGATCCTCACATAAGTCCCTGATTTGTCCAGGTGTTGCAGGAGGTAATGCAGTCCCATGTTGACTGCATCATCCACGGACCTGTTTGCTCGGTAAGCAAACTGCAGGGGGTCCAGTAGGGGTCCTGTGATGTCCTTCAGATAAGCCAGAACCAGTTTTTCAAACGACTTCATGACGACAGACGTTAGCGCCACAGATCTGTAGTCGTTAAGTCCTGTTATCTTGGGGTTCTTTGGGACGGGGATGATGGTGGAGCGTTTGAAGCAGACAGGGACTTCACACAACTCCAGAGATCTATTGAAGATTTGTGAAAAGATGGGGGCCAGCTCGTCAGCACAGGTTTTCAGACAGGCTGGTGTCACACCGTCTGGGCCTGGTGCTTTTCTTCTTTTGTTCTTTCTGAAGACCTGGCGCACGTCATCTTCACTGATCTGCAGTGGAGGAGGGGGGGAGAGGGGGGTTGCTGGAGGTGTTAACGGTTGTGTAGAGAGATGGTCAGAATGGGTGTGGGGGGTTTCGAATCTACAGTAGAGCTCATTCAGGTCTTCAGCAAGTTGTTGATTTGCCTCAGTGCTGGGGGATGGTGTTTTGTAGTTGGTGATGGCTTTCAGACCTTTCCACACTGAAGCTGGGTTATCCGAAGTGAACTGATCTTCTAACCTTTTTGCGCAGGTCCTTTTAGCCACTTTAATCTCCTTGTTCAGTGTGTTCCTGGCCTGATTGTACAAGATTCTATCCCCATTTCTGTAGGATCCTCTTTGGCTTGACAAAGATGTCTGAGTTTTGCTGTAAACCATGGCTTGTCATTGTTGAATGTTAAATAAGTCCTGGTAGGAATGCATATATCCTCACAGTAACTGATATATGAAGTTACAGTCTCTGTGAGCTCGTCCAGATCGGTGGCGGCAGCTTCAAAAACACTCCAATCAGTCGAATAGAAACAGGCTTGTAAAACCCGCTCTGTTTCTTTGGTCCATCTCTTTACAGTCTTTACTACAGGTTTAACAGATTTTAGTTTCTGCTTGTAGGTCGGTATGAGATGAACTAAACAGTGATCAGAGAGTCCTAAAGCTGCCCGTGGAACAGAGTGATATGCCTCCTTTATCGCTGTGTAACAGTGATCCAGTATATTACTGTCTCTGGTGGGACATGTGATGTGCTGTCTGTATTTTGGCAGTTCACGGGAGAGATTGGCTTTAGTAAAGCCCCCAAGAATGATTAAAACAGAGTCCGAGTGTTGTTGTTCTGTCTCTGTGATCAGATCAGCTAGTTTCTGTAAAGCTGAGCTCATGTGCGCTTGTGGAGGAATGTAAACACTCACCAGAATGAATGAGTGAAACTCCCGCGGCGAATAGAAAGGCTTTCAGTTAATGAAGAGAGTTTCTAGATCAGAACAGCACATCTTCTTTAACACAGTTACATCTGTACACCACCTCTCATTGATGTAAAAGCATGTCCCGCCGCCACGCGATTTCCCCGTTGATTCTGCCTCGCAATCTGCTCTGATCAGCTGGAAGTTAGGCAGATGTAGCACACTGTCCGGTATGGCGTCGTTCAGCCAGGTTTCCGTGAAACACAGAGCAGCAGAGTTTGAAAAATCCCTGTTTGTCCGGGAGAGCAGAAGGAGTTCGTCCGTTTTGTTGGGTAGAGAGCGGAGATTCGCCAGATGGATGCTAGGCAACGCCGTTCTAAATCCGCGCTGATGAAGCTTCAAGGGCGCACCGGCTTGCTTCCCCCGTCTGCGCGTCCTGAAGCGTTTGACCTGCACCGCCACTCCGCCAACTACAACGTTCAGCAAAACGTCCCAATACTCGAAAACCGGTAGATTTTATGGTGTGTTCTGCTGAATGTTCAGCAGTTCTTCCCTGGTAAAACTGATCGTATTTGCAAAACAAAAAACAGGAAAAACTAACAAAAACACTAAAACAACTGGAGAGCTAAGCACAGTGGCTGCCATGTGCGGCGCCATCGCGATGATCCTTATGAGGATTGTCAAGCAAAATCGATTCAAGAATTTGGGTGAACTTCACAAGGAATGGACTGAGGCTGGGGTCAAGGCATCAAGAGCCACCACACACAGACGTGTCAAGGAATTTGGCTACAGTTGTCGTATTCCTCTTGTTAAGCCACTCCTGAAACACAGACAACGTCAGAGGCGTCTTACCTGGGCTAAGGAGAAGAAGAACTGGACTGTTGCCCAGTGGTCCAAAGTCCTCTTTCCAGATGAGAGCAAGTTTTGTATTTCATTTGGAAACCAAGGTCCTAGAGTCTGGAGGAAGGGTGGAGAAGTTCATAGCCCAAGTTGCTTGAAGTCCAGTGTTAAGTTTCCACAGTCTGTGATGATTTGGGGTGCAATGTCATCTGCTGGTGTTGGTCCATTTGTGTTTTTTGAAAACCAAAGTCACCGCACCCGTTTACCAGGAAATTTTGGAGCACTTCATGCTTCCTTCTGCTGACCAGCTTTTTAAAGATGCTGATTTCATTTTCCAGCAGGATTTGGCACCTGCCCACACTGCCAAAAACACCAAAGTTGGTTAAATGACCATGGTGTTGGTGTTCTTGACTGGCCAGCAAACTCACCAGACCTGAACCCCATAGAGAATCTATGGGGTATTGTCAAGAGGAAAATTTACATTTACATTTAGTCATTTTGCAGATGCTTTTATCCAAAGCGACTTACAATTGGGGAATACATAAAGCGATTCGTCTTGAAGAGGCAATCAGACAGAGGAAGTGCTCGTAACAACAAGTCTCAGGCATTGTTCAAATAAGTACAAGCTAGAAAGGAAAGGAATAAATAAAGAGAAAGAAAGTTGTTTTTTTTTTTTTTTTTTTTTTTTTTTTTTTTAAAGTTTAGGATGAAGTCAAGTAGTGCTGAAAGAGATGAGTTTTCAGTTGTTGCTTGAAGATTGATAGGGATCCACCATTCCGGATCTGGGTGGGAAGCTCATTCCACCAGCCAGGAATGGTGAATGAGAATGTTCTGGAGAGTGATTTTGAGCCTCTCTGTGATGGTACCACGAGGCGTCGCTCACTAGCAGATCTCAGACTTCTGGAGGGGGTGTAGATTCGTAATAGTGGAAGTAGGCGGGTGCTGAGCCTGTGGTTGTTTTATATGCAAGCATCAGTGTCTTGAACTTGATCCGAGCTGCAACCGGTAGCCAGTGCAAGGAGATAAAGAGAGGTGTAACATGGGCTCTTTTGGGCTCATTGAAGACCAGACGTGCCTCTGCATTCTGAATCATTTGTAGAGGTTTGATTGTGTTTGATGGAAGTCCAGCCAGAAGAGCATTGCAGTAGTCCAGCCTAGAAATGACAAGGGCCTGGACAAGAAGTTGTGCACCATGCTCTGTCAGAAAGGGCCTGATCTTTCTGATGTTGTGTAGTGCAAACCTGCAAGATCGAGTAGTCTTTGCAATGTGCTCTTTGAAGGTCAACTGGTCATCAAAGATTACACCAAGATTTCTGACCGAAGTTGATGGGGCAATTGTTGATGAACCTAACTGAATCGTGAAGTCATGCTGTAGGGTTGGAGTGGCAGGGAAGACAAGAAGCTCAGTCTTTGCCAGGTTGAGCTGTAGGTGATGTTCTTTCATCCATGCCGAGATGTCCGCCAGGCAGTCTGAGATCCGTGCAGCTACTGTTGGATCATCTGGTTGAAAAGAGAGATAGAGCTGTGTGTCATCAGCGTAGCAATGGTAGGAGAAGCCATGTGCCTGTATGATGGGACCCAGTGATGTCGTGTATGTGGAGAAGAGGAGGGGTCCAAGAACCGATCCCTGAGGAACCCCATGAGAATGGAGAGAAAATGAGAAAGGAGAGACCAAAAAATGCAGATGAGCTGAAGGCCACTGTCAAAGAAACCTGGGCTTCCATACCACCTCAGCAGTGCCACAAACTGATCACCTCCATGCCACGCCGAATTGAGGCAGTAATTAAAGCAAAAGGAGCCCCTACCAAGTGTTGAGTACATATACAGTAAATGAACATACTTTCCAGAAGACCAACAATTCACTAAAAATGTTTTTTTTTTAATTGGTCTAATGAAGTATTCTAATTTGTTGAGATAGTGAATTGGTGGGTTTTTGTTAAATGTGAGCCAAAATCATCACACTTAAAAGAACCAAAGACTTAAACTACTTCAGTCTGTGTGCATTGAATTTATTTAATACACGAGTTTCACAATTTGAGTTGAATTACTGAAATAAATGAACTTTTCCACGACATTCTAATTTATTGAGATGCACCTGTATATAATAACAGCACTCATGGGAAAGATATAGAACCAAATTACAGTATAATGTAAATGTGTGATATGAAATACAGTAGAATATTTTAATTTAATTTATTGTGTGATATTAAAGATGATGTAAATGTGTGATAATGTAGATAACAGGATACACGTGTGTGATATAATATGTTTTGTCAGGCCAGACTGTAAATCGGTGCTGTTGATCGAGTCTGGCATCAGGATCCACCGCACTGAGTTTGACTGGCCCAAGAACATCATGCCGTCCGGATTTGCCATGAAAGTACAGATTCATGCCGCAGATTGTGTTGTTGTTATTGTTGTTATTATTATTATTATTATTATTATTATTATTATTTCATAAGCCCATAAGTGAGATTCCTCTGTGTGTGTGTGTGTGTGATCCTGTCAGTGCCGTAAGCATCTGAAGTCCAGGCGTCTGGTGCACGTGAAGCAGCTCGGTGTGGACAGAATCGTGGACATTCAGTTCGGATCGGACGAGGCGGCGTATCACCTGATCCTGGAGCTGTACGACCGCGTAAGAGCTTCACTAACATCATTAACACTGAGATCTTCTGACTCTGAGCATGTCACTTACTGGATGAAATAAACACATGAAGCTGCTGCAACTGATGCAGAATTGCTGTCTGTGTGTGTGTGTCTCTCTGTGTGTGTGTGTCTCTCTGTGTGTGTGTGTGTTCTCAGGGGAACATCATCCTGACAGACCATCAGTTCATGATCCTCAATCTTCTGCGCTTCCGCACCGCTGAGGCCGAGGACGTGAAGATCGCTGTGAGGGAGCGCTATCCGGTGGAGAACGCTCGACCGCAGGAGCCGCTCATCAGCCTGAGCAGGTAACATCACGCCACGCGCGCATGTACAGGTGTGTGTTTGATGCGCCTGTGTACAGGTGTGTGTTTGACGTGCGTGTGTACGGGGGGGTGTGTGTGTGTGTGTGTGTTTGTTTGTTTGTTTGTTTGTTTGTTTGTTTGACGCGCGTGTGTACAGGTGTGTACAGGTGTGTGTGTGTGTGTGTGTGTGTGTGTGTGTGTGTGTGTGTGTGTGTGTGTGTGTGTGTGTGTGTGTGTGTGTGTGTGTGTGTGTGTGTCGCGCGTGTGTACAGGTGTGTGTGTGTTTGACGCGCGTGTGTACAGGTGTGTGTGTTTGACGCGCGCGTGTACAGGTGTGTGTGTGTGTGTGTGTGTGTGTGTGTGTGTGTGTGTGTGTGTGTGTGTGTGTGTGTGTGTGTGTGTGTGTGTGTGTGTGTGTGTGTTTTTGACGCGCGTGTGTACAGGTGTGTGTGTTTGACGCGCGTGTACAGGTGTGTGTGTGTTTGACGTGCGTGTACAGGTGTGTGTGTGTGTGTGTGTGTTTGACGCACGTGTGTACAGGTGTGTGTGTTTGACGCACGTGTGTACAGGTGTGTGTGTTTGACGCACGTGTGTACAGGTGTGTGTTTGACGCCCATGTGCGTGTACAGGTGTGTGTTTGATGCGTGTGCGTGTACAGGTGTGTGTTTGATGCGTGTACAGGTGTGTGTTTGACGCGTGTGTGTGTGTGTGTGTGTGTGTGTGTTTGTTTGTTTGTTTGACGCGCGTGTGTACAGGTGTGTGTGTTTGACGCGAGTGTGTACAGGTGTGTGTGTTTGACGCGAGTGTGTACAGGTGTGTGTGTGTTTGACGCGAGTGTGTACAGGTGTGTGTGTTTGACACGCGTGTGTACAGGTGTGCGTGTTTGACGCGCGTGCGTGTACAGGTGTGTGTGTGTTTGACGCGCGTGCGTGTACAGGTGTGTGTTTGACGCGCGTGTGTGTACAGGTGTGTGTTCCTCATGATGAACGATCACGCTTGTGTTTCTCTTCTCAGAATCACGGAGATCTTGACTGAAGCTCAGAGTGGAGAGCAAGTGAAGCGGGTTCTGAATCCTCATCTGCGTATGTGTCATTATAAACGACTGTTACACACACACACACACACACACACACACACACACAGTCCATGCTCATCATGTTGTGTGTGTGTGTGTGTGTGTGTGTGCAGCGTACGGCGGGCCGCTCATCGAACACTGTCTCGCGGCGGTCGGGTGTCCAGGTCTCTGTAAAGTGGACAGCCAGTTTGACGTGACGCAGGGTAAACATCATCTGGACTGATGTAAACAGCAGGGACTGGTTGCTGGAGCAGATGTGTGTTATGATGGTCTCCTGTGGAAAGATCCAGAAGGAATCAAACGATCATTTTGTCTTTTGCAGTAAGTCCGAGGATCCTGGAGGCCTTGCAGATGGCTGAAGATTATATGGAGAAAACGGCCAACTTCAGCGGAAAGGTGAGCGTGTGTCACGAATGATTCCTCTCCTGCGTCTCGCTCGTTATCTGAATGCTCGTCTGTTCATGTCTGTCCACTCTCAGGGCTTCATCATTCAGAAGAGCGAGAAGAAGCCCAGCATGAGTCCAGATGAAACCGACGAAGAGTTGCTGACGTACGATGATCTGATTTCATCACGCTTCTTTCCTCCGGTCGTATTTTATCATGCTGTTGATAAACACAGAGCTTTTCTGTCATGTGCAATAATTAGTCCTCTTTTGTTTAACAGATATGAAGAATTTCATCCATTTCTCTTTTGTCAACATGAAAAAAGCTGCTACGTTGAGTTTGAGTCTTTTAACAAGGTTTGTGCTGGGTTTGCTCAGAATCCACAAGCCGTTTGTCTTTAAAAAAAAAAAAAAAACATTGTATATAAACATTGCATTTAGTTTATTTCAGGGTTTTTGCAGGTCTTCAAAAGTCTTAATTTGCCCTTCCTTAAATTAAGGTCTTAAACAGTCTTAAATCAGAGTAGAGAGTCTTACATTCATAAAGTCACAGCATTAAAATGTTGCGTCACTGGAAAACATGAATATCTTCCACAGTATTTTTGTCTTGTTTTCCAGTACACATCTTTAAATCAAGATACATATACTTGGGATACAAATGTAAAGGTAGTCTGGAAAAATTTATCAATTTATGCTTAAAACAAAAACAAATGTCTTTCAATAGGGTTAGAGAACAAAATCTGTTCTGAATGTAGTTTATTTCTTTATTTCTCTGACTCTACTAGCAGATATAGGTGTGTGTATATATATATATATATATATATACACACTTTTTTTTTTTTTTATCGTAAACTCGCTTCATATTGATCTGTTTCTCAGAAAACAATACTTCTTTTGTCATTTTGCTTCTCCAGTAAATGTATCTTGATGTATGAATCTTTACACATTCACACTGGAAAACAAGACAGAAATACTGATGAGCAGCAGCACTTAAGTCCATATTTCTAGTGGTTTGGAGCAGAGCTGTTCAAGCATTACGGTATTTGTTTCTGTAAAATTAATGAAAGTAATGGAGATTTGTTAGAAGTTGTATTTTCAAACTGTTGCTAATAAAGACTCATTGTGTTCCCTAGACATTTACATGTAGAGACCATAAAGTGTTCCATTAAATGTGTTCCTTAAAGTTTCTTTACTTGGTCTTCAAAAAAACTTAAATGGACTTTTATCAAACATTCTTCACCGTTTATCTCTGACACTTGTCTAAATTCTAAGCGATGCATGATCTTCTTTCCCCCGTGTGTGTGATTCAGGCGGTCGATGAGTTCTTCTCGAAGATGGAGAGTCAGAAGCTGGACGTGAAGGCGCTGCAGCAGGAGAAACACGCGCTGAAGAAGCTGGAGAACGTCAGACGAGATCACCAGCAGCGGCTGGAGGCGCTTCATCAGGCTCAGGTCTGTGTAAGAAACCAGAGCGTTGGTGACCATTCTACATTCTGTCCTTCACTGCGTGGTCTGTGTGTGTGTGGTGTTGTAGGAGGTGGACCGGCTGAAGGGAGAGCTGGTGGAGATGAATCTTCACATCGTGGACAGAGCTCTTCAGGTGGTGCGCAGCGCTCTGGCCAATCAGGTGGACTGGGCCGAGATCGGTCAGATCGTGAAGGACGCTCAGGCGGCCGGAGATCCTGTGGCCTGCGCCATTAAAGAGCTGAAGCTGCAGAGCAATCACATCACCATGCTGCTGAAGTGAGAGTTAGAGCTTTCACCCGCAGGCATCAGATGCTCTTCACCGCGTCTCAGTGTGACCGGATCCTCCTCTCTCTTTCAGAAACCCCTACGCCGGTCCAGAGGACGGAGAGGCGGAAGACACGGACGCCAGAAAGCCTGCGGAGGCTTCGGAAGCACAGAAGGGGAAAAAGGGTAAGAACAAAGAGAAAGGACAGAAAGGAAAAGTCGAGAAGGACAAACCGGTTCTGGTGGACGTCGATCTGAACCTCTCCGCTTACGCCAATGCAAAGAAGTGAGTTCAGACGTGAATCCTGTGGTCAGACGTGATGCTCATGACACGTTTACTGAAGCACGAGTCTCTCGTCAGGTATTACGACAACAAGAGAAGCGCGGCCAAGAAAGAGCAGAAAACTGTGGAAGCGGCGCAGAAGGTGAGCGGAGACTTCAGATCAGATTCTTTTATTGTCTTTGTACTTACATACAACGAAATTACATACTTATCCAGCTGAAAAATAATTAAAGAAAGACCATATTGCACATACACTGCAAAAAATTATTTAATTCCTTAGTATTTTTGTCTTGTTTTCTGGTATATACACTGCCGCTCAAACGTTTGGGATCAGTAAGATTCTTAATGTTTTTTAAGGGAGTCTCTTCTGCTCATCGAGGCTGTTTATTCGATCAAAAATACAGGAAAAAACAGTAATATTGTGAAATCTTATTGCAGTTTCTAATATTGGTTTCCTATTTTAATATACTTTAAAATAGAGTTTATTTCTGTGACGCAGCGCTGAATTTTCAGCATCATTACTCCAGTCTTCAGTGTCACGTGATCTTCAGAAATCATTCTAATATTCTGATTTATTATGAGTGTTGAAACTTTGTTTTCTGGAACGTGATACTTTTTTCTTTGATTCTTTGATGAATACAAAGTTAAAAAGAGCAGCATTTGTTCAAAATATGAATCTTTTCTAACAATATAAGTCTTTACTTTTTATTCATTTAACACATCCCTCCTGAATAAAAGTATTAATTTCTTAAAAAAAAATAAATAAAAAAAATGTACTGACCCCAAACATTTGAATAGCATTGTATATTGTAACACACAATTTCTTTTTTTTAAATAAATGCAGTTCTTTTTTTATTAATCAATTTTTATTAATGAATTTTATTAATTAACTTTATGAATCCTAAAAAAATATCACAGGTTCCAAAAAAAGTATGAAGCAGCACAGCGGTTTCAACATTGATTATAAATCAGCATATTAGAGTGTTTTCTGAAGGATCAGAAATAGATACAGCCTTGATGAGCAGAAGAAACCTCTTTAAAAAACATTAAAAATCATACTGATCCCAAACTTTTGAGCAGCAGCGTATATCTACAAATTCTGCAATTAAGATATGTTTACTTAACCAAGTCAAATGACTTAAGATATTTTGTCTTGTTTTCTGAAAATATCCAAATTTTGTATAAATAATCTTAAATAAGGAAAAATAATCTTGTTTAGCCTTTGAATTAAGATTATTTTTCTTACCCCATTGGCAGATATTTTTGATTGTTTGAACTAAATTTGGATTTATTTTTTTCATAAAACAAGACAATATCTTGAGTCATTTTACTTGTCAAGTAAACTATATATATATACTAGAAAATAAGACAAAAATACTAAAGAAGAAAATAATTTTTTGCAGTGTAAAAGAGGAAAATAAAAATAATAATTACACCGTGGCGAGTGAAATAAAGTGCTTGTAGCTGCACATGAATGGTTCTTCTCACGTCAAGGATGTGTTTTCAGTATGATTATAGCTTTGGGATAAAAACTGTTCATGAATCTTGCGTGTTTTGATAGACCTGTAAGGTTTCCCAGATGGCAACAGTCAGGGTTGTTGAATGTCCGCTCTGTTTTTGTCTTGACTCGAGGCCTTCAAATCTGCTGAGAAAAAGACCAAACAAACACTGAAAGAGGTGCAGACGGTGACCAGCATCCAGAAGGCCAGGAAGGTGTACTGGTAAAGACACGCATCCGTCCGTCTGAGCGTGCAAACGCTGTGTGTGTTTCTCTGAGCCGGCTCTCTTGTGTTCAGGTTTGAGAAGTTTCTGTGGTTCGTCAGCTCAGAGAACTATCTGATCATCGCCGGCCGAGACCAGCAGCAGAACGAGATGATCGTCAAGCGCTATCTGAGAGCAGGTCAGAGCCGAGGTCCTCCGCTCTCCTGATGATCTCTCCAGGGTTTCTCTTTCTCTGAATGCTGTGCTGCCATGTGTTTCCTCAGGAGACGTTTACGTTCACGCCGATCTGCACGGAGCCACGAGCTGCGTGATCAAGAACCCGTCCGGTGAGGAACCGCATGATGATCTGATGTTTGTCAAAGTCAGATGATGAGAACATTTATTCACAAACACTGGATTCATACGTGTCGTAGTTTCATAGAAATGATTGGAAAAATCAGGTGACTGAACACTGGCTTTTGTCCAGCGCAGTTTTTAAATGCATTGTATTTAATCAGTTTCTGCATTCGCTGGGAATCAAACACACAACATGCTGTTTGTGCTGCTCATGTCTGTGATTCAGAATCAGAAAGAGCTTTATTGCCAAGTATGTTTACACACACGAGGTGACAGGAGCTTCCAGCGCAGAGGAAAGTACAGACATACTGCAAACACGCATGATAGTGCAGACATACATAACACAGTAGAGATGAAATATAACACTAATATGTGACCCCAGACCACAAAACCAGTCATAAGGGTCAATTTTTTTTAAATTGAGATTTATACATGAATAAGAAAGAATAAATAATCTTTCCATTGATGTATGGTTTGTTAGGATAGGACAATATTTGGCTGAGATACAACTATTTGAAAATCTGGAATCTGAGGGTCCAAAAAAATCTAAATATTGAGAAAATCACCTTTAAAGTTGTCCAAATGAAGTTCTTAGCAATGCATATTACTAATCAAAAATGAAGTTTTGATATATTTATGATAGGAAATTTACTAAATATCTTCATGGAACATGATCTTAATATCCTAATGATTTTTGGCATAAAAGAAAAATGTACAATTTTGACCCATACAATGTATTGTTGGCTATTGCTACAAATATATCTGTGCTACTTATGACTGCTTTTGTGCTCCAGGGTCACATATGAGAAAAACAGAAATCAAACACTGCAATACAGAAGTAGTAATGTAAGTGTCAGACACACAGGAGGATGTGGTTGTGAGCGTGTGTGTGTGTGTGTGTTATTCAGGTGAGGCAGTTCCTCCGCGGACGCTCACTGAAGCCGGGACGATGGCCGTCTGCTACAGCGCGGCGTGGGATGCTAAAGTGGTCACCAGCGCCTGGTGGGTTCATCATCATCAGGTGAGCGGCGGCGGCGGCACACGCGGAGGCAGGGTCGTCCGGTTCAGACGCTCATGTGCTTTATCTCCCACAGGTGTCCAAAACCGCTCCGACGGGAGAGTATCTGACCACCGGCAGCTTCATGATCAGAGGTGAGGGTTCACCCATCAGAGTCTTTATATGAAACCAGGAATAATAAAACCAGGAGCTCTAACCTGTGTCTGGATCCCACTTCTGACACAAAAGTTGTTTCATGTTTTGTTTAAAAGTTGTTTACAGAATGAAATGTTTGTTTTGTTTCACTGTTCCACAGGGAAGAAGAACTTTTTGCCCCCTTCATATCTGATCATGGGCTTTGGGTTTCTGTTCAAGGTAAAGACGCTGCTGACGTATGCATTAATGCTGAGACGGTGTGGTTCAGTGGTTAACTCTTTCCTCACCAGCGTTTGTTAAAATAGTTGCCAGCATTTTTGATCAAAATTTTATGGCACTCAGAATATTTTGTTGTATGAATATCTGAATATGCAATATGTCAAAAATAAGAACAGAGCCTCTGCTTTGAAACAATCTTTTATTCTAGCTTCATGCCATTTTTTTTTTTAAATCAACACTTGAATGTTGGCAAGTTTCATTAAAAAAAAAAATTAAAAAATAAAAACGTTTGGACAAAGTTGAGAAAATTTGCATTTTTGTCAAAGACTCGGTCTGGATCAGATTCAGAACGATGATCAGAACACAGATGGAGTTGATCAGGAGGAGATTCACAGTCCTACACTGCAAAAAATGATTTTCTTCTTTAGTATTTTTGTCTTGTTTTCTAGTATATATATCTATAAATTCTGGAATTAAGATGCGTTTACTTGACAAGTAAAATGACTCAAGATATTATGTCTGGTTTTCTGAAAATATCCAAATTTTGTTCGTTTTTGCATAAAACAATCAAAAATATCTGCCAATGGGGTAAGAAAAATAATCTTAATTCAAAGCTAAATAATCTTTAATCGTAAATTCTGTCAGAGTTAAAGATCTGTGCGTTATCAGCGGTCACGTGATCGTAATCGACGCTCGTTCATGTCGCACCTTCAGTTTTCCAGTCTCTTTGTGATTGTAGGTGGATGATCAGAGTGTTTTCAGACATCGTGGAGAGAGGAAGATGAAGACGCTGGATGAGGAAGAGGAGGACGTGAGCTCCAGCACTGCAGATCTCCTGGAGGAAGGAGAAGAACTCTTAGGTGTCAGCTCACAAACACCTCCATCAATCTCCTCTGATTCTCCAGCCTTCTGTCAGATGACCAGCGGTCTGTCCTGTGTTTGTGTCTCAGAGGAGGACAGCGAGGACGAGGCTGAGGAGCAGCAGGAGTCCAGCAGATCGCCAGACGAGACGACCGC
The DNA here is from genome assembly GCA_039654775.1 of Spinibarbus caldwelli. Lineage (NCBI taxonomy): Eukaryota > Metazoa > Chordata > Actinopteri > Cypriniformes > Cyprinidae > Spinibarbus > Spinibarbus caldwelli. The sequence continues at coordinate 109,610 of CM077251.1, read as the reverse complement.
ATGCGTCAGAGACGACGAGGAAGAGCCAGACGAGGAAGATCAGAGCTTTCCAGACACCAGCATCTCTCTGTCACACCTGCAGCCCAACAGGTGACGCTCGCTCCGGCGGTCCTCCTGCTTTACTGCTGTGTGACGGACGATTGAGTCAGTCTGTGTTTCTCTGCAGGACTCTTCAGAGCGACGCTTTCAAACAGGACGATTCCCGGCAGGTGAGTTACACACCTGAGATCAGGAGTGAAACCAGGGTTAAAGTGCCCCTATTATGGGTTATGAAAGGTTCATATTTTGGTTTTGGGAGTCCCCAACAACAGGTTGACATGCGTGCGAGGTCAAAAAACACTTTCATTGTCTTATAATATACATTTATATTTACCTTATTTGTTCAACGACTCCCAAACGATTCACTCAATGATTCATTTTTCCAAACCCCTCCTTTGCGTGACGCTAATCTGCGGATTGGTTGATTTCATTTAAAGCAGTGTTTGTGAGAGCAGTGCTGCTTTGTGTACAGTGTTACCGGGGAAACAGCTATTTTTAACGCTACAAAAGCGACACCTAGTGGCCAAGAATGAATTTGCATTTTCATTCAGACCAACGTGAAAAGACCAACAAGTGGGCGGCAATATGCTAATATTTCAACACGAAACGGCTTGGGATTCGTTTTAAAAACGACTCGTTTCAATGATTCAGAGTCGACTCTTTCTTTTGAGAGACAATAAATTTATACACGGTGCACTTTCAGATTAAAACTTTGCAGGATGTTTTCGTTCACTGTGTTACACACTGCATGAAAGCTCATCTTCAAAAACCCATAATAGGGGCACTTTAACAGGTGCGTCTGTGCTGCAGGTGAACACAGAGACGCAAGGCAAGAAGCACCTGACGGCCAAACAGCGCAGGTGAGACACATTTATTTCTACAGCGCTTTATACAATACAGATAGTTTTAGAAGCCCATTTCTGCCACTGAATAAAAAAAGGTAATTGCAACTTATCTTGCAATTCTGACTTCTTTCTCAGAATTCCGTCATATAAACAACTGTGAGATATAATGTTAGGATTGCAGGATATAAAATAGCAATTCGGAATTTTTGCAATTCTCAGTTTTTTCTCAGAATTATGTAAGTTTATATCTCCCAATTCTGAAAAAAATCAGATAAAATGTTGCGATTTACCTTTTTATTTTTATTCAGTGGCAGAAACAGGCCTCCATAGATTGTCAAAGCCACTTCACTGTAATAAACAGGAAAATAAGTGTTAATGTAGTCAAATTCATTAACTGAGACAAGACAATAGTGTTTTCGTCCACTATAGGGTGCTGTTGAGTCTTAATTTGGCCACAACTTTCTCTGTATTTCAGCAAATGGAATGTTTTTTGGTGACAAATCTTATTTTGACACATATTTTGGGAAAATGCTTTGAAAATTTTCAAAAACTCAACAATACACTGTGGGCAAATTCACTACCCTTTCGTTATGATCGGGATGAAAACATACACTAAATTAAACTGCTGTGAAAATGTATCAGGTAAAAAAACATTTTCAAATTTTTTTTGCATAAATTTGTTAATCAATCCTGATCAAAACTACTAAATGTTTAAAAAAAAAAAATCCAGGATTTTTACTCTTTGATTGCCAAGTTCATAAATGATATCTCTGATTTGGGGAAAAACACACACAAAATGACTTATTTTCAATATTAAGATTGATTGTGGACTGGATTTTTTTTTTTTACCTTTTATCACAGTCTTGGGCATGTCAAAGATTAGTAACAACATTGGCTTTGATGCATTGTTAGTTTTTGTGCAGCATCAGATTTTAACTTTTTCTCCCTCATTTACTGTTCGTGGCTGTTTTTGCCCCATTGACTTCCATTATAACGACATTTTTTGATTGCAAAGCCATGACACCATATAATCATGCATTCTTGATTGTTGGTGGTTTTCCCTGTTGGGAAGAGGTAAAATTGTAACTTTTACTGTTGATCACTAGGTAGCACCATTAACCCTTTAGATAGGCCTGTGAAACAAACAAAAAAAGCTTAGTTTCTGGCTTGTATATGGAGTTATATGGAGTATAACAGCATATTATAGTGTGTGTGTGTGTGTGTGTGAGAGAGAAAGTGAGAGAGAGACCTTTGCGCACTTACCTTGATGTATCTGAGAAAATCAAAATATGCACCTCAGCTCTCAGAACTACATGGAGTAAACAAAAACAAACTAAGTGTATTTATGCACCTGCTGCCTTTTGATGGTGAGAAGTACAGACTAAACAAAAACAAGGTAAGTGGATTTAAACACTTGCATGCCATCCTGCTGGTCATTTGATGGTGAGAAGAGCAGCAAGCAACATGAGAAAGGGCTTGACTTGTACCGAAGTTTTAGAAATGATTATGCAGCCTGACCCCTCCAGCGAGCTGCAGGATGTATTGTCTTGTCTTCTGCAGAGTAGATTTTTTACAGAAAAAATGGAAAAGTGTATCACTGAAGGATTTTAAGGTTTTAAACTGGCTTTACCATCGAAAAAAGACAAGCATTTCACACACAGGCCGTCCGTACTTCTCACCATCAAAAGGCAGCAGGTGCATAAATACACTTACTTTGTTTTTGTTTACTCCATGTAGTTCTGAGAGCTGAGGTGCATATTTTGATTTTCTCAGACGCATCAAGGTAAGTGCGCAAAGGTCTCTCACTTTCTCTCACACACACACACACACACACTATAATATGCTGTTATACTCCATATAACTCCATATAAAAGCCAGAAACTAAGCTTTTTTTTGCACAGGCCTATCTAAAGGGTTAATGGTGCTACCTGGTGATCAACTGTAAAAATTACAAATTTTACCTCTTCCCAACAGGGAAAACCACCAACAATCAAGAATGCATGATTATATGGTGTCATGGCTTTGCAATCAAAAAATGTCGTTATAATGGAAGTCAATGGGGCATAAACAGCCACGAACAGTAAATGAGGGAGAAAAAGTTAAAATCTGATGCTGCACAAAAACTAACAATGCATCAAAGCCAATGTTGTTACTAATCTTTGACATGCCCAAGACTGTGATAAAAGGTAAAAAAAAATCACTTTTTATATTGAAAATAAGTCATTTTGTGTGTGTTTTTTTTTCCCCCAAATCAGTGACATTTATGAACTTGGCAATTAAAGAGTAAAAATCCTGGATTTTTTTTAAACATTTAGTAGTTTTGATCAGGATTGAGGCTGATTAACAGATTTATGCAAAAAATTTGAAAAAAACAAAACAAATTATGATACAATTTTACAGCAGTTTAATTTAGTGGATGTTTTCATCCCGATCATAACGAAAGGGTAGTGAATTTGAACAATACACAAGGGTTAATTTGTTGCAAAAATGTGCAAGTAATTCAATATAGTTAGTATCAGTGTTGCAAATAGAGTCATTATTCAAATCAATTTGGATTTATTCTAATCTAATAGTGCAGTCAAATCAATAATATTACTGAATATTAAGCTTTTAAGCCAATCTTGAGCAAAGACATCAGTTAGATCAGCATAACTGATTAATCTCTGTCATCAGGGACATGAAGAAGCAGCAGAAACCGGAGGACACAGACGATCCGGAGCAATCCGACTCCAAACCGCCGGAAGCTCCGAGCGTGACGCAGATGTGTAAGAGCGGAGCGGCCAATCAGCCGCTGAAGAGAGGACAGAAGGTCATTACACTAACGAGCAGCGATCTTCACGTCTAACATACGTGTTACTGGTGTGTCATGTTGATGCTTTGACTGTTTTTCCCAGAACAAACTGAAGAAGATGAAGGACAAATACAAAGATCAGGATGAAGAGGACCGAGAGCTGATGATGAAGTTATTGGGGGTCAGTATTACAGTCAAATATAGTGTCAGTCAAACGCAAACTCAGAATATTACACAAACCTGCAATAATTAAATGTTAAGACAAATACCATTTATGTATTTAATCCCATTTTATAAAATAATGTCTTTGCTGCTGACCTTCGATGATCCAATTCAACCATACTAATAATCAAAAAAGACACATTTGTGTTTTATTTTAGTTATTGCTGAATAGTGTTGAACTTTCTTCTCCTGCCTCATATTCTTCATGTGATTAGTTTGAGCGGCGCCCTCTACTGTACAGACGTGAATCTACATTTCCTTCAGCTTAGACGCATTCACTTCTGTTCTGAAAGGACTTTTACATTTGTCAAGGAAGAACTTTTTATATTAAAAACAAACAAGCAAGCCCTGCCCAGATTTAAAAAGTAACTCAAAAGTAACGTAACACATTACTTTCCATAAAAAGTAACCAAGTAATGTAATTAGTTACTTGTTTTAGAGAGTATCGCAATAATTGTAATGCATTATTTTTAAAAGAAGCTTTCCCCGACGCTGATCAGGAGTTCATGAGGCTGGCAGCTGCAGAAACAGGCAGTAAATGCACAGAAAGAAGCACAGCGTTTCCCGCGAACACGTGCTGTCCTTCAGTCTCTTGTAGTGTAGACGTTGTTTCTGTCGTTGTGCGTCTGTCATTCACACATACTGAAAACAGTCTGCAGGATCCAATAAAGAGGAAAAAGGAAAGAAGGGCAAGAAAGGAAAAATGAAAGAAGAACCGCTAAAGAAACCTCAGCCTCATCAGAAAGCAATCGTGAAGCCCAAAGCTGAAATCACCGTCTGGAAGAACGAAGAAGCAGAAGCTGCTGAAGATCCTGCAGGAGATCAAGACGTGAAGGTCACAGTGCTTGTTTATGACCTATATCTGACAGATGAAATATTACATGTGATCTGTGAATAAAGAGCTGTGATTGTGTTTCAGGAGACGGAGGAGTTGGACAATCCTGCTGCTGAGGTGAGTGAAGCTAGAAACAAACAGAAGAGGAATTTAAATCACGTGTGTTTGTCTGAAAGCTGTCTGTGTTTGGATCCAAGAGAAGAGCAGATCTGAACACCATCAGCAGCGGCTCGAGCTGTAGTGATGGATCTCTGTATTCACTGTCGTTGATACGTACAGCATGCAGTGATTTTATTGTTTTCAGGACGCTGAGAACGTTCTGGACTCGTTGACCGGTCTGCCTCATCTGGACGACGTCTTGATGTTTGCGGTGCCGGTTTGTGCTCCTTACATGGCGCTCTCCAACTACAAGTACGTTTTCAAGATGTATTGAACAGATCAGCAGCGTTGCACGTCTCAAAAACTAATAATATCAATAATACCTGCAGAATCATCTCATAAAATCAACCTGTTCTGACTCCAGGTACAAAGTGAAATTAACTCCAGGGACCCAGAAGAAGGGGAAAGGTAAAGATTGTCTTCATGTGGAGCTGTAATGGTATAAATGCGTGTGAATATGCTAAGCGTGATCTGTGACCGCAGCGGCCCGCACCGCCGTACTGAGCTTCATGCGCGGGAAAGACGCCAGCGCTCGAGAGAAGGATCTCTTCAGAAGTGTGAAGGTATTTGAAGCTTGATGAATCTGATCAGAACTGAAGGTGTGTGTGGCTAACGCTGCTGTTTTACAGGACACGGATCTGTCCAGAAACATGCCTGGGAAAGTCAAGGTTTCCGCACCAAACCTGTTAGCAGCAAAGAAGAAGTGAAGCTCTGGAGAGACACTGAGCACATCCCATAATGCTTTTAATTGCATTGACACACTGAATATTTACGTTATAAAACAGAAAACAGTTTAAGCTGTTGTTTTTTTTCTCAAGCAAATAATGTTCTCTTATCAACTCAGTGCATTTAATAATAAATAAATAAAAATAATAATATAAATGTGAATGTTCCACCATTTATTTTCCATGTTGGAAAAAAAAAAATAGTGATATGAAACGATACAAAATTTTGGCTTTTTGTACAAATCTGCATCATAAGATCAGGATTAGAGTTGTGACGGATCATGAGAATTAGTTTATTAGATAATCGTGAAGAGATTCAGTACAGGTTTGTAAAACTGGTATCTTCATTCCCCTGCTGTGTTTTTGTACAGAAAGTACTGATTGTTACAAACACTGTGTAACACTGTGGCGACAAAAAAAGAGCATTGACCAGTGTTTGATGTTTTTAATGCAGATGTGGTATTAATAAATGTAGTTGAAAATGCTGAAATAAAAATCAGGCATTGTTTTTGTTTGTCCAGTGGAATAAATCATTCTTCTGCTACACTCTTAAATGACACTGACTTCCTCAAACCATATGAGATGAGACACTAACTCATCATAAAAGTCTCTGGTTCTCGTCTGAACGCAAGTGTGATTGTCTTCTAGGAGTCTCCGGCGGTTCTCTGTCTGAGCCGAAGGAGCAGGGCTTTGGGCAGAACGTCCCACATGAGCTCCAGGCGCTTCCGGTGCAGGACGGCCGCGTCCAAACACAACCTGGACATCCACACAGTCAAACCTTACAGAGGATCCAGGACAGAAAGTGTGACGCTTCACTGAAATCACTCACCTGACCAGCGATTTGGGCTGAACTGTGAAAACCAGTAATTCGTTGCTGTGAGCCTGTGAAGAAAGAGGAAGAAACGAGCGCGGCTCAGTGGATCCAGACTGATGTAAATCTGTAGATTGTGTCTGTCAGTCTCAAAACTACAAGTGAACATCATTCTTAACTGCAGAGCATTTGGCTTCTACTCGAGTTCTTCATTTAAACATGCATTACAAGAAAGTAGATATTGAAGTTTTGCTCACAGCCTGTTGATGAGAGAGAAGATTATTGGCGCATCCTCCGAACACAAACACTTCTCCATCAGGACCCAAACACGCCGTGTGCCACAGTCTGCAGAAAACACAGCAACATCAGCATCAGCGAGACACTATAAACACAGACGCGAGCGAGAGGTCAGAGGTCAGACGCACCTGGGCCGCTCCGTGTGCTCGTGTTTGAGCGGTTTCCACTCGTTCTTACTGACGCAGTACAGCCAGGCGTCGCCTGCAAAACAGACACGTTAATGAAGCGCGTGCTTCGAGTGACCAGGTGCGTCTCGTCTGCGTCACTCACTCAGCGTTTCTCTGTCGGTCGTGAAGCCGCCGAACAGAAAGATGTGATCCGCTGACACCGGAGTGAAGGAGTGCCACGAGCGGCCGACCGGACCGTGCTGAGGAACGCTCCTGAAACACACACACAAGCTTCAGCCGAGCGTCACTGACCCTTCACTGAGCTGCAGCCCAGAGTACACGCTGGGCGATACACCGGCGGACACGGTTAACCGGGACAGATTTCAGACTATCGTCTCGATCGCGGTTTAACGATCACGTGACGCTGCTGTGCTACGTGGTCACAAACTTATCGTTTACACGCATTTTCAAGCATTGCAGTTTAAAAACAAGTGATTTTAATCTGTTAAAATGCAATCAGCAGTGAAAGAGAACTCATTTGGCTGTATGCAGAGTCGCGCGTGAGTACTGAACAGAGTTATTTTTGCCACTTTATAGGCCTTGAACGGTTAAATACACACACTTGTATATGTCAAAATACCCATCTCTGCAAGTATTCTCATAAGCACAGTAGATCTTAAGTGAAAGCAAACAGCTGAGAAAGTATTACTGGATCCGGGCAGATCTTAAAGTTACAGCAGTCATTCATGTTAAACAACAAGAGAGAAAATCTCACTGCTCTTGAATAGATCACTCTTGTATCTTTAAGAAGAAGAAATATATATTTAATTTACACAGAGAAGAGCATGCAATGTTTTTATACAAGAAATGATTTTCTTTAGTATTTTTGTCTTTTCTATTGTTTGTGTATATGTATATACACACATACAGGTGCATCTCAATAAATTAGAATGCCGTGGAAAAGTTCATTTATTTCAGTAATTCAACTCAAATTGTGAAACTCGTGTATTAAATAAATTCAATGCACACAGACTGAAGTAGTTTAAGTCTTTGGTTCTTTTAATTTTGATGATTTTGGCTCACATTTAACAAAACCCACCAATTCACTATCTCAACAAATTAGAATATGGTGACATGCCAATCAGCTAATCAACTCAAAACACCTGCAAAGGTTTCCTGAGCCTTCAAAATGGTCTCTCAGTTTGGTTCACTAGGCTACACAATCATGGGGAAGACTGCTGATCTGACAGTTGTCCAGAAGACAATCATTGACACCCTTCACAAGGAGGGTAAGCCACAAACATTCATTGCCAAAGAAGCTGGCTGTTCACAGAGTGCTGTATCCAAGCATGTTAACAGAAAGTTGAGTGGAAGGAAAAAGTGTGGAAGAAAAAGATGCACAACCAACCGAGAGAACCGCAGCCTTATGAGGATTGTCAAGCAAAATCTCAACAAATTAGAATACTTCATAAGACCAATAAAAAAAACATTTTTAGTGAATTGTTGGCCTTCTGGAAAGTATGTTCATTTACTGTATATGTACTCAATACTTGGTAGGGGCTCCTTTTGCTTTAATTACTGCCTCAATTCAGCGTGGCATGGAGGTGACCAGTTTGTGGCACTGCTGAGGTGGTATGGAAGCCCAGGTTTCTTTGACAGTGGCCTTCAGCTCATCTGCATTTTTTGGTCTCGTTTCTCATTTTCCTCTTGACAATACTTCATAGATTCTCTATGGGGTTCAGGTCTGGTGAATTTGCTGGCCAGTCAAGCACACCAACACCATGGTCATTTAACCAACTTTTGGTGCTTTTGGCAGTGTGGGCAGGTGCCAAATCCTGCTGGAAAATGAAATCAGCAGCTTTAAAAAGCTGGTCAGCAGAAGGAAGCATGAAGTGCTCCAAAATTTCTTGGTAAACGGGTGCAGTGACTTTGGTTTTCAAAAAACACAATGGACCAACACCAGCAGATGACATTGCACCCCAAATCATCACAGACTGTGGAAACTTAACACTGGACTTCAAGCAACTTGGGCTATGAGCTTCTCCACCCTTCCTCCAGACTCTAGGACCTTGGTTTCCAAATGAAATACAAAACTTGCTCTCATCTGAAAAGAGGACTTTGGACCACTGGGCAACAGTCCAGTTCTTCTTCTCCTTAGCCCAGGTAAGACGCCTCTGACGTTGTCTGTGGTTCAGGAGTGGCTTAACAAGAGGAATACGACAACTGTAGCCAAATTCCTTGACACGTCTGTGTGTGGTGGCTCTTGATGCCTTGACCCCAGCCTCAGTCCATTCCTTGTGAAGTTCACCCAAATTCTTGAATCGATTTTGCTTGACAATCCTCATAAGGCTGCGGTTCTCTCGGTTGGTTGTGCATCTTTTTCTTCCACACTTTTTCCTTCCACTCAACTTTCTGTTAACATGCTTGGATACAGCACTCTGTGAACAGCCAGCTTCTTTGGCAATGAATGTTTGTGGCTTACCCTCCTTGTGAAGGGTGTCAATGATTGTCTTCTGGACAACTGTCAGATCAGCAGTCTTCCCCATGATTGTGTAGCCTAGTGAACCAAACTGAGAGACCATTTTGAAGGCTCAGGAAACCTTTGCAGGTGTTTTGAGTTGATTAGCTGATTGGCATGTCACCATATTCTAATTTGTTGAGATAGTGAATTGGTGGGTTTTGTTAAATGTGAGCCAAAATCATCAAAATTAAAAGAACCAAAGACTTAAACTACTTCAGTCTGTGTGCATTGAATTTATTTAATACACAGGTTTCACAATTTGAGTTGAATTACTGAAATAAATGAACTTTTCCACGACATTCTAATTTATTGAGATGCACCTGTGTATGTATATATATATATATATATATATATATATATATATATCTACAAATTCTGGAATTAAGATGGGTTTACTGAATGACTTAAGATATTTTCTTGTTTTATGAAACAAATATCCAAATTTTGTTCAAAGTAAAAATATCTGCCAGTGGGGTAAGAAAAATAATCGTTTAGCCTCTGAATTAAGATGATTTTTCTTACAGCATTGGCAGATATGTTTGATTGTTTTAAGCAAAAACTAACAAAATTTGGAAAATATTTTCAGAAAACAAGACAAAATATCGAGTCATTTTACTTGTCAAGTAAACTCATCTTAATTCCAGAATTTGTAGATATTAATACTAGAAAACAAGACAAAAATACTTAAGAAGTTTTTGCAGTGTACATTTGATTGCTGTATACAACGTATGTAGTATTTCTTATTTGTTCTACTGTAGTTTTTTTGTCCTATTTCTTGTAATTAGTTTCTCATTTAAATCGCTGAATGTTTACTTGTCTTCAGCGAGTTGTATTTTGTTTGTTTTTTTTAATTTAGGCTAGTATTAGTTTGTGATATTGACACTGGTGAAAAGAATTATGAAATTTCTATGGCATCAAAAATTTTGATATCACAAAGACCTTATTTAAAGCTAAAATAACTATATCGCGATATGTACCATTACAGTAATATAAAATTACTCATCGTGATATGATTTGGAGTAATGTTTAATTAGCCAAGGCTCAGTCAGGATTCATCAGCTCTAAACACTGAACGTACATCTCACTCCATTCCCACGTGTCCAGGTCGATGCAGTACAGATCATTCAGCCGCTGATCCTGCAAAATACACAGCTTTCAACACAAATCACGCTCAAAGAACACAAATCACGCTCAAAGACTGCTGGCTTGGGTATATTTAGAGCTCCTCATTCACACGCACCATGTAGCGTCCTCCAAACACGTAGCCTCTGTTTGCGACGGTGGCGCAAGCATGAGCGGCTCGAGGCGACGGAGCGTCTCCCTGCACACACACACACACACACACACACACACACACACACACACACACACACAGCGTCAGAACCGGATCACACGGATCCTCACATCATACCTGCAGGACTACAGCCGTGACACCTGTGTGATGGGTTGGCTCCACGCTGACGTCTCCAGATCCAGAACGTGGATGTGATTGTTCCAGCCTCGTCCTGCGAGGTTGCCCTGAAAAACATCACAGTGATTTCTCGTTACAGTCGCGTCGCTGCTGACGGCCGGGCGATGAAGACGGACTCACCATGAAGGAGTTCTCGTCTAGTGCAAATGTTCCTCTGTGCCCGGGCTGCGCAATATAGCCGTAGCCCCCGAAATACGCCAGCCTGCGGAAACAGACCACAAACAGCTGGAGGAAAGCCACGGGATCTGGAGAATCAGATGGTGCTTGAGGAAGACGTACTGGTTTCTGTAAACCCAGCAGCCCAGCTTGTCTTTGCAGGTCGGCGCCAGGCCCGTCAGCTCGCTCATCTTCTCCCAGCGGAGCGCAGACGCTCTCAGCGGCAGACGGTACACCTGCGGACACCACAAAACCAACACCTGTGTCTCTCTGAAGCTCGCGCTGATCCGGCGTCTGGCTTCAGGAGGATACTCACCAGATTGGTGTTTCCTCGGGCCTGATGTCCGCCGAACAGATAGAGAACGCCGTCCACACACGAGCCGCAGCCGCCGGACATCGAGCTCGGCCCCTCGCCCTCCGAGCGCTGCATTCTCCTGCGGACCGAGAACAACACCGTTAACCGTTAGCGGCAGCAAACACTCCAGCGGCAGCAAACACTCCAGCGGCTCGTGTGACGGCAGGGCTTTACCATCTTCCCGTCTCCATGCTGTATATCCAGACTTCGTTCTTCGGCAAATACAGGTCAGTGAACACAGCTGCTTCGGTGTCAGCGTTCTGATGGAACGACAGGGATGATATAAAGACCTCTTCACACAGTCACCAGCACAAACATCTTCAGGCTGATGTGAAAGAGTGATGTACGACAGACCTAAATACGTACCTTATATCCTCCCCAAACGAAGATGCAGCCGCGGTCAGTGACTGCGATGTGGCCGCTGCGCTCCGCCGGACGCTCTCTGGACACTAACTCCTCCTGAAGCCAGTCAAACGCTCCTTCATCCTCCAGGTCATCTTCATCATCCTCATCCTCCATGTTTGGGACAGGATCTTCCTCCATGTCTGACACTCACTAGAATGAGATGTACATGTTACTGATGAAACATCTGTTTAACGTTTAGCACATCATTCATTCACCTGCAGGTTAATTTACAGATGTACATTTAAAACAGTCCACATCAAACGTGTATTTACAATATAGCTTCATATGCTGGTCAGTATGTTATACCACTGCACGTGTCATCTTCAGCACAGATTAAAAAACTCTTTTAACTGATAATTAGTCAGTAGTGTTGATCTAATCGAGTGAATTATCTTCGATCGTGTTGTTTTGATGGAGCAGCTGATTCTCGCTCACCGCTGCTATTAGAATAATGACAGAAAACTACTCACACCGATGAAACTAGTCCTGCTGTCGCTTCTGAGGGTTATTCGTGTAGAGTCATGGAAAGTAGCTTGTCATGAGCAGCGCTGCTCTCGTGAATTAAAAGTATTTTAATGCAGAAAGGCCTCGCCGGAAATATCTTCTGGTAAAATTATGCCGCCATATTAGTGAGGTCAGTCAGTCAGTGTCCACTGCGCATGCGCGACGCAAAGAGGCGCGCGTTACGCAACAGCCTAAACATGAAAGATCGATAAAGTGCGCTGTTTGAAACGCGATTTAACCGTGTTGTGCTGTATTTTAATTATTCGGCGTGAGTTTGGACTTACTATGGATCTGCTGGTTTGCTAATAATCGATTTGAACGGAAGAACGGAGAAGCGCGAAACGCCTCAGAACTTCAGGTTTGTTTAATGTTTTTCAGTCAGAGCTTGTTTATCAAGCACATAACGATTTATGATAACCAGTTAGTCTCCGTAACCAGATACCAGATATCCAGTGTTCACACACAGTACTCGAGCTCGTGTTGTCGATGTTTAATGGAGAAATCCATCTTTTTTGAGCGAAACATGCGACATCTTTAAGCTCGCGGGAGACTAACGTTAGCTAGCATTAGCCCGGACTGCGGTGTGGATGAGGTCTGTGTGCTCTGTCTCTGTTTCTGCTTCAGAATGAAGCTGCAGTGTGATGTGGAGGTCGTGAGCCGGTTCTTACCGTCGATGGGTCTGAGGAGCAAAGGCCGGTCCAGCCGCGCGGTTCTGTCCATCGGGAGGCTCGCGGACCGGAGTCTGTCCCTGCTGATCTGCACCTCCAGAGACCGCCGCGGAGCCAAATACAAGGCAGGCTTTCTCTCGGAGAGACCTCTTTCATGGCTGCTGTGGATCAGCTCTTGAGTCTGTGTGTGTTTCTCTGCAGCTGAAGGAGAACATCGAGAAGTTCTTCACCTGGTTTGTGGAGGAGGGCAAAGCCACGGTTCGGCTGAAGGACCCTGCGGTTGACATCTGTCTGAGTAAAGTAAAGATGTGCTTTCAATTCTATTGTGCTGTCACGTTTGAGAGACGAGGCAGAGTTTGTTTGTTTTAAATGAATGCGTCTGCATCATACAGCCAATCCATAGTGCAGTTATTATTGTGTTTTTGTAGTAGTTAACCAAAAACTTAAATAGTAGGCATCATGGTAGTTGATAACTCTCAACTACTGTATGAACTAAGGACTGATTGGCATTTTGTGTGAATCTGAATTGTGACCCTGGACCACAAAACCTTAAGGGTCAATTTTTTGAAATTGCGATTTATACATAATCTGAAAGCTGAGTAAATAATCTTTCCATTGATGTATGGTTTGTTAGGATAGGACAATATTTGACTGAGATGCAACTATTTGAAAATAAATCTGGAATCTGAGGGTGCAAAAAAATCTAAATATTGAGAAAATCACCTTTAAAGTTGTCCAAATGAAGTTCTTAGCAAATCAAAAATTAAGTTTTAATATATTTACAGTAAGAAATTTACAAAATATTTTCATGGAACATGATCTTAATATCCTAATGATTTTTGGTATAAAAGAAAAATGTATAATTTTGACCCATACAATGTATTTTTGACTATTGCTACAAATATACCCCAGCGACTTAAGACTGGTTTTGTGCTCCAGGCTCACAATTTCTTCTCTTTCTGTCTTCGAGTTGGCTACTTAAAAGAAGGGGAATCCCATTGAAAGTTTGACATTTATTTAACTGCTACAGCCAGCATCTCTGCCAGCCTTTTGCTGCAAATAATAAACTGGATTGATATGTTTGGGTTTGTTTGTCACTGCAGACTCAAGGTCGCTGTGCTAATTCCTTGAGCTGTTTATTCAGTTTTGACTTTATGGATAGGAGATCATATTAAAGGGGTCATATGATTTCAAGATTCAAGTTTTCCTCTGTCTTTGGAGTGTTACAAGCTGTTTGTGCATATATCAGATCCGTAATGTTGCAAAGACTAAAGTCTCAAACCCAAAGAGATATTCTTTATAAAAGTTGACTCACGCCCCACATATCTACATCACTGTGTGGGAAGATTTGCATAACACCGCCCAAATGTTTGCGCAAAGAAAGAATGCGTCACTTTTATTCTCGCTGTAGTATTGTTGTCGTGGAGACGCTGTGTGTTTCCAAATATGGTAAGGGGCTTAAAATATCCGTCACACGCTTGAGGTATTCGGCCAATCACATCGCACTGGATAGCTGGCCAATCAGAGCACACCGTGCTTTTCAGAACAATGAGCTTTAATCAATGCGTTTCAGAGAGGAGCAACAATGTACGGTATGTGGAAAATGTGTTTTTTAGCAACAACATATGACCCCTTTAAGTTTGATCTCAGTATCCGCCGGTCGACTGTGATTGGCAGTAATCTGACCTGATTCTCAGATGTCGGGGGAATATCTGCTGGGGTCCCTCTTGTTCCTGCACAGAACTGGTTTTACATAAATAGAATACTGATGCTATTAAAAAGCTGAAGATATGAACGGTTTCTAAAATGGTTTGGGCTTTACTTTTGTATTTTGTGTGTCTCTCTGTGTCTGTGTGTGTCTCTCTGTGTGTGTGTGTGTGTGTGTGTGTGTGTCCCTGTGTCTGTCTGTCTGTCTCTATGTGTTTGTGTGTCTCTGTGTGTGTCTGTCTGTGTGTGTGTCTCTGTGTGTGTGTGTCTGTGTGTGTCTCTCTCTCTGTGTGTGTGTGTCTGTGTGTGTCTCTCTCTCTCTCTCTCTCTCTCTCTCTCTCTCTCTCTCTGTGTGTGTGTGTGTGTGTCTCTCTCTGTGTGTGTGTGTGTGTGTCTGTGTGTGTCTCTCTCTCACTCGCTCTGTGTGTGTGTGTGTGTGTCTGTGTGTGTCTCTCTCTCACTCGCTCTGTGTGTGTGTGTGTGTGTCTCAGGCCGACAGCAGCAGCTTGAAGAGCTTCCTCTCCGCCGCTCGGCTGGCACACAGAGGAAGTGACACGGACTCCCTCCCGCTGTCGGCCCTCGGCCCGGCCCGCGCCTGCGATGTGGAGAAACCCAAGAAGAAGCTCAGCATTCTGTCTAAGAAGGACTATCCGCTCACGTCCAGCTTCCCGTACTCTCTGGAGCAGCTGCAGGTGTCGTACTGCAGACTGACCCGTGTGGACCTGCGCATGCTGTCTCTGCGAGCGCTGCGCCGGCTGGACCTCAGCAACAACCACATCAAGAAGCTCCCCTCCACCATCGGTGATCTGAGCTGCCTCGCTGAGCTGATCCTGCACAACAATCACCTGGAGAGCTTCGGCGACGGCCTGTGCTCCTCGAGCCTGCAGACGTCACTCCAGCATCTGGACCTGAGTCAGAACCAGCTGCAGGTCCTGCCCGCTCGCTTCTGTCAGCTGCAGCAGCTGGTCAACCTCAAGCTGGACCATAACAAGCTCCTGCGGCTGCCGTTCCACATCGGCCGGCTCTCCAAGCTGCGCTTCCTGTCCGCCGCTCACAACCAGCTCACCGTACTTCCTGCCAGCTTCAGAAACCTGTGTCTGGAGAACCTGGACCTGTTTGGAAACCCATTCGCTCAAGCCAACGCGCTGGAGCACACGATCCGGCTCACGTTCCCGCTGAGGCTGCAGGAGCTAGCGTCCCGCACCGTGGTGGACCTCAGGTGATTCTAACACAAACATGACGGTTCGGTACGCACCGCGGTTCAGACATCATGGTTCGGTATGGTTTCGGTACAGCAGGAGAAAAAAAATTAAACGAATTGCTTTGTTTAACAATGGGTTACTGAATAAAATTCTTTAAATTCAATTATAATCAGGGCTTGAAAACTGAAAAAAATTCAGTCGGTTTACTCAGAGCAGAATCGATTTATTTATTTTTTTTACATTTTTGTTCCTGCTTTCCTATCTACTATTACTGTTCCGAAACCGGTTTGAGTAGAAAAAATACCGGTTAATAACATTACTTTTTAAACTGTTTCTTTGCTTATTAATAATAATAATAATAATACAGTACAATGTTTTCTTTACTTTAAAATGAAAAAGAGAAAAACTGGAAGAGATCTGGTATCTTAACCCGCTGCACTTAGTCGTAGCCAATACAGAATCATCTTTTCTAGATTTTGGCCAAATGTAGGCTACTAAACAAAAGAAAAAATCTGTTAATGTGTTAATATTTTTTTCAAGACATTTAAAAATGTTTGCTGTATCGTTAAAAAACATTACTCGTATATAATTGCTTTTTGAGAGGAAAAAACAAGTCACGTGTAGGCTCGCGACGCGTTTTATTATTAAATTCACAAATAATTTAGGCTAAAATGCCGGTAAAACAAAATGTTACCAACATTATAAACACACACGGCTATTAGTTTCCTTCTCTCCACAACAAATCCTCTAAAGTTAAGGCGATTTAAAGCGTTTAGGCTAGGCCTATATAAACGTCAAGCCAAAAACAAATTAATTTAAGGTGAAGCTGATGCCTACCTCTCTCATTCGGCACAAATCCAAATGTTTCCATATTCGCGATGTATCTGGATGCTAAAATATTATTTATCCTGTCCTAATATAGGCTTTGTACTTCACTCGCATCGACGTAAAACATCATCCTTCACATCGGCTCTATCAACACAGTGAGGCGGTGGTCACGCTGAACACAACAGATTGTACAACAGAGCAGTGTTACTTTTTATGTTTCTTTAGCTGTATTTTATTTTGATGATGAACAGGTTGTAATTTCACAAAAATATGTTGTCTGTGTGTGCGTGAGGCGCTGGGGCGATATGATCATACCAACGCTGGTTGGTTACACAGATAGAAGCAAGACATCATTCAAAACTGTCAGGCTTTTGCAAAATAAATAAAACTTCTTTCTGCTGTCTCGTTTTCCTTTCCGTGAACTTTGAATCGCGTCACAATAAACCGAAACTCAGCATACTTTTTTTATTTTGTTAATTGTTAATCTGTCAATGATTTAAGTGAAATATAATTTGTTATGGTCCAGGTTCAGAGCCCTGATTATAATTACTTTTCTTAGGGTTAAAAATCTACCTCAGTTTCTGCTCTAAACTATGGGGAGCCCTTTACATTAGGCCTACTATAAGGTTACAATCAACAACAAAGCCCAAACTTAAAGTCAGTTACTATTTGTTTTTAATTATAATCAACACTCAAATTAAGAAATTGTATGCAAACATGTAATTTGTTTTTAATGTAACTTCTGAATTATACAATTTCTATTTGTTGTTGAAATATAATAATTTACAGAGTCATAACTTTTCATAAAATTCTTATTTAAACGTATACATTAAGATCTCACTAACAGGTAAATATAATGAAGTATAATCTAATATTTCGTGAAATGCACTTTACTAGACTTCATTTCTCTAGCAAATAACGAGCTGTAGACAATGACTTGCTTGAGATAAATGAAATGCTACGTGACATTTCGTTTACAAGCTGTTTTAATGACGTCTTTCCACGGTTGAAACACTAATTGAGTGATTACGTGAGGGTTGAGATGTTCATTCATGTTTGCGTTAAAACTAGTAATAAAGAGGAAGTTTTTTTTTTTTTTTTTTTCCTGAAAAACTGGAACGATTTGTACACCTGAGTACCGAACCAAAAGACCCATACTGAGAATTTCTGGTACGAATGCGTGTATCGTTACAGCCCTCCTGCTGCTGCTAACGCTGTTCTTGTGTTGTTCTCCGCGGCAGAATCCCGCACGGCCCTCACTCCGTCCCGCTGCACCTGTGTCACGAGCTGGACTTCTCCAAAGCCTGCGCCTGCGGCCGCGCCTGTGTGGACTCCTACATCCAGACGGCCGTCAGCATCAACCTGCACCTGGTCTCTCACACCGTGGTGCTGGTGGACAACATGGGCGGCACCGAGGCTCCGGTGCAGAAGCACTTCTGCTCGCTCCTGTGTTACTGCGAGTTCATGGACGGCGACCTCAGATGACCTCACTGACCTTCTGTTTCAGTGTTTGTTCTTTTAGCTCCATGTTTAAGGGTTTGTTCACTGGACAGTTTTGTGGAAAAGACCTTTAAACTCCAGCATCGCTACATATGTTTTGTGAAATAAATAAGTCAATAAAACAGAAGTTTGAGCTGCCAAAGAAAAATGAATTAATGATTTCACATCACAGGCTTTTGTATTTCGTTGTATTTGTTCTGTTTCTTTTATTTCAATCAAGCTTTTTCATTTTTACCCCAAAATGTCAGTCTCTGTTCTGAACAAAACTAAAAGAGTTCTATTTTACTCTACATTTAAACATTAAACTTGTGTCTCTGAACTAAAACACAAACTAAGTGACCTTTCATGAAAAGAAAACTCTTAATAATGCGGTATCACACTATCAGTTATCTGAGAGACAGTTGTAGAGTCAGTCTAACTCGGAGCACAGGGAGTTCTGGAAGCACAAGGCGGCCGAGGTCTTTTGAGTCCAGATGAAGACGTCTCTGCCGTCGGGCTCGATCTCTCTCAGAATAGCTTCCTCCAGGAATCGCTCAGCTGTGCTCTCGTGGTCTTCTGAAGAACGTCTTGTCTTCGGCTCCTCAGTGTCTTGAGAAGAGCTCAGATGCTCCTCGTGATTCGGCTGCAGGTTAGTTGAGCTGCTGTGTTGCTGGTTTATCGGTGTGTTATTATCTGTCATCAGTGGCTGGTGTGGAAATAATGCGTCCCTCGCTGTGTTCGACTCAGATTCCTGCGTGTTTTCTGTCTCCGGAGCGCCGCTCACTTCATCTCCACCGTTTGCTGTGATTTCAGATTCGCTGGAAAACTTCCACAGAAAAGAGTAACGGTTATGCATTATTATCATTAATATCTACAGTATGTCACGTGCTGCACTACTAGATCAGAAATGATTCAAAATGATAATCCAGTGAATTTGAAACATTATAAGCACACATGTAAAAGCTCACATACTGTATTTGATGAATGGTCGACCGGCTGATTGATGTTAGTTTCATCTTTGTCTGTTTCTACAGAACAGATCTGCGGTTCTGTCTGGTTCACTGCTGGATCGCTGAGCGTCTGTGGTTCTGTTGTTAAAGCGGTGATCTGAGGTTCTGATGCTGAAGGCTGGAGTTCTGCGGAGCAGGTTAAAGTACTGCAGTCTGATTTGAGCTCAGGAACGTCCTCTTTAGGCTCTCGATCTGCTTCATCCTCCTCCTCCTCATCGCTGCTCTTCATCTCATCACGTCTGATCTGCTGGAACCCTGCGCTCGTCGCCGGCCGAACGGGGAGAGTGACCGTCAGCTGTTTCTTAGTTTTGTTGAACTTGGCGTGTCCTTTGTCTTCATCCACGGCATACGAGAGCGGAAGATCCAGTTTATACGCCGGATTCTGAGACTCCAGGACGAGCCGGCGCTGCTCCACACTGAGCCCGGCGTCTCCAGCGGATCTGAGAAGAGGTAAGTCGATGGTGATGATGATCTCTGTGGGCCGGGCCCCGGGCCCCGAGTCTCTGGAGCTCCTGTAGTCCTGCAGATCCACCACTGAGCGGTACTTCACGCTGTACTGCGGTGCTGTGGGCTGACGGGATGATGGAGGTCTGGAGTCTGGGTCTGGTTCTGTCTGGGTCCGGTCCGGGTCTGGTTCTCTCTGGGTCCGGTCCGGGTCTGGGAATGGCAGCAGGTCCTCACAGGTGTTCTGCTGGTGTCCAGGGATCGGTCTGCGGATCAGCGCCGCCTGCGGAACACCTTTATACTTCATCTTGAGCTGCTTGATGTTGTGTTTCTCCAGCTGGATGTGGAAGGAGTCTTCTATTCCTCCGATGGCGGTGCTGTGGAGCAGCTTCACGAACCTCCTGCTGTTTCCCGCCAGGCGCAGCGCGTCCGGGTGGAAGATGACGTCATGCGTCACGCAGCTGTTTCCGGCGGCGTCCCGGTCCGGTCTGCCCGGCGTCAGGCTGAACGGCACGCGCCAGCGGTGTCCCGGTGCTCCGCGCCGGTCTCTGGCCGCTTCGCTCGAGGGTTTCTCGATCAGCGGATCGGAGCAGATGTTGATGAAGAGTTTCCCGCGCGCGCCGCGTGTCTTCAGCACGTGATGCGGCTCAGGGTGGAGGAAGCGCGCGCGGACTCCTCTCTGCTCCTCCAGCTCACAGATCTCCTCCTCGCGTCTCCTCCGGTTCTCGGGGCTCGAGATCTCCGCGGCGTATTCGCGCAGTAACCCGCGGAACTGCTCGTCTTTCAGCGCTTCACCGAGCCGACTCATTTCATCACGCGTCAGGTTCAGTTCTTCCAGCTTGCTGCCGAAATCCATCGTAAATAACCGACTGTGGTTTACTAGTTTCCGATGAACGCACTCTATTACTGTACTCTTATTGCTTTACTCTATTAATGTACTGTTACTGTACTGTATGACTCTTTTCCGAAATGAAAGCGACTGAAGCTCCGTTAGTAACGCGGACTCGGTAACCATAGAAACCTGCTACAGCAACAGAGCGTGCGCGCGCCTCGGTAACCATAGACACCTGCTATAGCAACAGAGCGCGCAGGCCGTCCAGACGCTCTTCGCGTGAGCGCGCCGCTCTCATCAGTTCACTATTCTTTTATTTATTTTTAGTCATTTAGCAGAAGCTTACAAATCAAAATCAACAAAAGCAATGATATGCAAGTGCTATAACAAGTCTCAGTTAGGTTAACCCTATTCTTCTTATTTGTACTAAATAACTGTGTGAACTAATTTGACTAACTTCACTTTTGTCCTTCCAGAGAAACATTTAGCGGTCAATGACCTTCAGCTGAACAGAAGGGGAGAGTGAGGCGAGTCGAATTTAAGATTTAATTCATATTTATATTGTTCCCAGAAGGAAACAGCTTCGTTTGCATTAGACTATAAGTACAACTGCTTAAGTCCTTACACACAAAACAGGAAAATAAAGAATTTAAAATCTTAAAATACTGAATATAAATCTTTTAACAAATAAAAACAAATTTTATAATAAAACTAATCACTCTGCAGTTTCACACTCATTCTGTGAGTTTCTGCTCGTCCTGAAGAAAGTGGTTCTTCTCTGCACAGCGTTTCTCAGTTTCGGAGGTAAACCGGGGATCTGCTGCTGAAAGCTGCTGGCGCGGCTCGCGATCAAGTCTTGGCACAATCTGAGGATATGAATGGCATTAGTCTGTTGATCAGCACATGTTTCTATCGTACAGTGAGTGACTCTCACCGGATCAGCGGCTGCGGCTGCGTCTGGAACACGAGCGTGTCGTTGCAGTGGCCCTGCAGAACAAATCATCACAGATTACAGATATCTGCCAGATCATACTGTACGCGAGCGGAACAAACCCTCACAGATCACTCATATCTGCCAGATCATACTATACGCGAGCGGAACAAACCCTCACAGATATCTGCCAGATCATACTGTACGCGAGCAGAACAAACCCTCACAGATCACTGATATCTGCCAGATCATACTGTACGCGAGCGGAACAAACCCTCACAGATATCTGCCAGATCATACTGTACGCGAGCAGAACAAACCCTCACAGATCACTGATATCTGCCAGATCATACTGTACGCGAGCGGAACAAACCCTCACAGATATCTGCCAGATCATACTGTACGCGAGCAGAACAAACCCTCACAGATATCTGCCAGATCATACTGTACGCGAGCAGAACAAACCCTCACAGATCACTGATATCTGCCAGATCATACTGTACGCGAGCGGAACAAACCCTCACAGATATCTGCCAGATCATACTGTACGCGAGCAGAACAAACCCTCACAGATCACTGATATCTGCCAGATCATACTGTACGCGAGCGGAACAAACCCTCACAGATCACTGATATCTGCCAGATCATACTGTACGCGAGCGGAACAAACCCTCACAGATATCTGCCAGATCATACTGTACGTGAGCGGAACAAACCCTCACAGATTACTGATATCTGCCAGATCATACTGTACGCGAGCGGAACAAACCCTCACAGATATCTCCCAGATCATACTGTACGTGAGCGGAACAAACCCTCACAGATCACTGATATCTGCCAGATCATACTGTACGTGAGCGGAACAAACCCTCACAGATATCTGCCAGATCATACTGTACGTGAGCGGAACAAACCCTCACAGATTACAGATATCTGCCAGATCATACTGTACGCGAGCGGAACAAACCCTCACAGATTACTGATATCTGCCAGATCATACTGTACGCGAGCGGAACAAACCCTCACAGATATCTGCCAGATCATACTGTACACGAGCGGAACAAACCCGCACAGATATCTGCCAGATCATACTGTACGTGAGCGGAACAAACCCTCGCAGATCACTGATATCTGCCAGATCATACTGTACGTGAGCGGAACAAACCCTCACAGATTACTGATATCTGCCAGATCATACTGTACGTGAGCGGAACAAACCCTCGCAGATATCTGCCAGATCATACTGTACGCGAGCGGAACAAACCCTCACAGATATCTGCCAGATCATACTGTACGTGAGCGGAACAAACCCTCACAGATCACTGATATCTGCCAGATCATACTGTACGCGAGCGGAACAAACCCTCACAGATCACTGATATCTGCCAGATCATACTGTACGCGAGCGGAACAAACCCTCACAGATCACTGATATCTGCCAGATCATACTGTACGCGAGCGGAACAAACCCTCACAGATTACTGATATCTGCCAGATCATACTGTACGCGAGCGGAACAAACCCTCACAGATATCTGCCAGATCATACTGTACGTGAGCGGAACAAACCCTCACAGATTACAGATATCTGCCAGATCATACTGTACGCGAGCGGAACAAACCCTCACAGATATCTGCCAGATCATACTGTACGTGAGCGGAACAAACCCTCACAGATTACAGATATCTGCCAGATCATACTGTACGCGAGCAGAACAAACCCTCACAGATATCTGCCAGATCATACTGTACGTGAGCGGAACAAACTCTCACAGATTACTGATATCTGCCAGATCATACTGTACGCGAGCGGAACAAACCCTCACAGATATCTGCCAGATCATACTGTACGTGAGCGGAACAAACCCTCACAGATTACAGATATCTGCCAGATCATACTGTACGTGAGCGGAACAAACCCTCACAGATTACAGATATCTGCCAGATCATACTGTACGCGAGCGGAACAAACCCTCACAGATATCTGCCAGATCATACTGTACGTGAGCGGAACAAACCCTCACAGATTACTGATATCTGCCAGATCATACTGTACGCGAGCGGAACAAACCCTCGCAGATTACTGATATCTGCCAGATCATACTGTACGCGAGCGGAACAAACCCTCACAGATATCTGCCAGATCATACTGTACGCGAGCGGAACAAACCCTCGCAGATTACTGATATCTGCCAGATCATACTGTACGCGAGCGGAACAAACCCTCACAGATATCTGCCAGATCATACTGTACGCGAGCGGAACAAACCCGCACAGATTACAGATATCTGCCAGATCATACTGTACGCGAGCGGAACAAACCCTCACAGATATCTGCCAGATCATACTGTACGTGAGCGGAACAAACCCTCACAGATATCTGCCAGATCATACTGTACGTGAGCGGAACAAACCCTCACAGATTACTGATATCTGCCAGATCATACTGTACGTGAGCGGAACAAACCCTCGCAGATTACAGATATCTGCCAGATCATACTGTACGCGAGCGGAACAAACCCTCGCAGATTACAGATATCTGCCAGATCATACTGTACGTGAGCGGAACAAACCCTCGCAGATTACAGATATCTGCCAGATCATACTGTACGTGAGCGGAACAAACCCTCGCAGATTACAGATATCTGCCAGATCATACTGTACGTGAGCGGAACAAACCCTCACAGATTACTGATATCTGCCAGATCATACTGTACGTGAGCGGAACAAACCCTCGCAGATTACAGATATCTGCCAGATCATACTGTACGCGAGCGGAACAAACCCTCACAGATTACAGATATCTGCCAGATCATACTGTACGCGAGCGGAACAAACCCTCGCAGATTACTGATATCTGCCAGATCATACTGTACGCGAGCGGAACAAACCCTCACAGATATCTGCCGGATCATACTGTACGCGAGCGGAACAAACCCTCACAGATATCTGCCAGATCATACTGTACGCGAGCGGAACAAACCCGCACAGATTACAGATATCTGCCAGATCATACTGTACGCGAGCGGAACAAACCCTCACAGATATCTGCCAGATCATACTGTACGCGAGCGGAACAAACCCACACAGATTACAGATATCTGCCAGATCATACTGTACGCGAGTGGAACAAACCCTCACAGATTACAGATATCTGCCAGATCATACTGTACGCGAGTGGAACAAACCCTCACAGATTACAGATATCTGCCAGATCATACTGTACGTGAGCGGAACAAACCCTCACAGATTACTGATATCTGCCAGATCATACTGTACGCGAGCGGAACAAACCCTCGCAGATTACTGATATCTGCCAGATCATACTGTACGCGAGCGGAACAAACCCTCGCAGATTACAGATATCTGTCAGATCATACTGTACGCGAGCGGAACAAACCCTCAGATATCTGCCAGATCATACTGTACGCGAGCGGAACAAACCCTCGCAGATATCTGCCAGATCATACTGTATGCGAGCGGAACAAACCCTCGCAGATATCTGCGAGATCATACTGTACGCGAGCGGAACAAACCCTCGCAGATATCTGCCAGATCATACTGTACGCGTGCGGAACAAACCCTCGCAGATATCTGCCAGATCATACTGTACACGAGCGGAACAAACCCTCGCAGATATCTGCCAGATCATACTGTACGCGAGCGGAACAAACCCTCGCAGATAACTGAGATCTACTAGATCATACTGTACGCGAGCGGAACAAACCCTCGCAGATTACTGAGATCTACTAGATCATACTGTACGCGAGCGGAACAAACCCTCGCAGATAACTGATATCTGCCAGATCATACTGTACGCGAGCGGAACAAACCCTCGCAGATAACTGAGATCTACTAGATCATACTGTACGCGAGCGGAACAAACCCTCGCAGATTACTGAGATCTACTAGATCATACTGTACGCGAGCGGAACAAACCCTCGCAGATTACTGAGATCTACTAGATCATACTGTACGTGAGCGGAACAAACCCTCACAGATTACAGATATCTGCCAGATCATACTGTACGTGAGCGGAACAAACCCTCACAGATTACTGATATCTGCCAGATCATACTGTACGTGAGCGGAACAAACCCTCACAGATTACAGATATCTGCCAGATCATACTGTACGCGAGCGGAACAAACCCTCGCAGATTACTGATATCTGCCAGATCATACTGTACGTGAGCGGAACAAACCCTCACAGATTACAGATATCTGCCAGATCATACTGTACGCGAGCGGAACAAACCCTCGCAGATTACTGATATCTGCCAGATCATACTGTACGCGAGCGGAACAAACCCTCACAGATATCTGCCAGATCATACTGTACGCGAGCGGAACAAACCCTCACAGATATCTGCCAGATCATACTGTACGCGAGCGGAACAAACCCGCACAGATTACAGATATCTGCCAGATCATACTGTACGCGAGCGGAACAAACCCTCACAGATATCTGCCAGATCATACTGTACGCGAGCGGAACAAACCCGCACAGATTACAGATATCTGCCAGATCATACTGTACGCGAGTGGAACAAACCCTCACAGATTACAGATATCTGCCAGATCATACTGTACGTGAGCGGAACAAACCCTCACAGATTACTGATATCTGCCAGATCATACTGTACGCGAGCGGAACAAACCCTCGCAGATTACTGATATCTGCCAGATCATACTGTACGCGAGCGGGACAAACCCTCGCAGATTACAGATATCTGCCAGATCATACTGTACGCGAGCGGAACAAACCCTCAGATATCTGCCAGATCATACTGTACGCGAGCGGAACAAACCCTCGCAGATATCTGCCAGATCATACTGTATGCGAGCGGAACAAACCCTCGCAGATTACTGAGATCTACTAGATCATACTGTACGCGAGCGGAACAAACCCTCGCAGATAACTGATATCTGCCAGATCATACTGTACGCGAGCGGAACAAACCCTCGCAGATAACTGAGATCTACTAGATCATACTGTACGCGAGCGGAACAAACCCTCGCAGATTACTGAGATCTACTAGATCATACTGTACGCGAGCGGAACAAACCCTCGCAGATTACTGAGATCTGCCAGATCATACTGTACGTGAGCGGAACAAACCCTCACAGATTACTGATATCTGCCAGATCATACTGTACGCGAGCGGAACAAACCCTCGCAGATTACTGATATCTGCCAGATCATACTGTACGCGAGCGGGACAAACCCTCGCAGATTACAGATATCTGCCAGATCATACTGTACGCGAGCGGAACAAACCCTCAGATATCTGCCAGATCATACTGTACGCGAGCGGAACAAACCCTCGCAGATATCTGCCAGATCATACTGTATGCGAGCGGAACAAACCCTCGCAGATATCTGCCAGATCATACTGTACGCGAGCGGAACAAACCCTCGCAGATATCTGCGAGATCATACTGTACGCGAGCGGAACAAACCCTCGCAGATATCTGCCAGATCATACTGTACGCGTGCGGAACAAACCCTCACAGATATCTGCCAGATCATACTGTACGCGAGCGGAACAAACCCTCGCAGATATCTGCCAGATCATACTGTACGCGAGCGGAACAAACCCTCGCAGATAACTGAGATCTACTAGATCATACTGTACGCGAGCGGAACAAACCCTCGCAGATTACTGAGATCTACTAGATCATACTGTACGCGAGCGGAACAAACCCTCGCAGATAACTGATATCTGCCAGATCATACTGTACGCGAGCGGAACAAACCCTCGCAGATAACTGAGATCTACTAGATCATACTGTACGCGAGCGGAACAAACCCTCGCAGATTACTGAGATCTACTAGATCATACTGTACGCGAGCGGAACAAACCCTCGCAGATTACTGAGATCTACTAGATCATACTGTACGTGAGTGGAACAAACCCTCACAGATTACAGATATCTGCCAGATCATACTGTACGTGAGCGGAACAAACCCTCACAGATTACTGATATCTGCCAGATCATACTGTACGTGAGCGGAACAAACCCTCACAGATATCTGCCAGATCATACTGTACGTGAGTGGAACAAACCCTCGCAGATTACTGAGATCTACTAGATCATACTGTACGTGAGTGGAACAAACCCTCACAGATTACTGATATCTGCCAGATCATACTGTACGCGAGCGGAACAAACCCTCACAGATATCTGCCAGATCATACTGTACGTGAGCGGAACAAACCCTCACAGATTACAGATATCTGCCGGATCGTGCCATACGCGAGCAGAACAAACCCTCGCAGATCACTGAGATCTACTAGATCATACTGTACGTAAGCAGAACACGACACTCACTTTGTCCACTAAAAGGATATAATCGTGACTTCCTCCAAACACAATAACATCCGAGTCTCTTCCTTGACAAGCTGTGTGCCACAGTCTAGAAAACCAGAATGAAAAAGATTGAGAAATAAAACAAATGCTTATATAGAAATCTGTAGAAATTAGTCGTATATCTTATTTTGTTCATTTCCATTTCTGCATGTTTTCACCAACCGCGGTTTGTCCTTGTTTTGATGCTCCATCTTTGTCCATCCTTTTGTCTCCAGATTAAATATCCAACCGTCACCTGAGGAGAAAGAAAAAGGATGGTAGTTTAGTTTATTAAACCGTACTCTTGTGTAAAGTGTAGTTTCTGCGTGCGTCATACTCATGGGTCTGCAGTCCACACTGAGTCCGCCGAACAGAAAGAGAGACGAGTCCGACACGGCTGTTAGCGTGTGCCACGAGCGTCCCACAGGAGCCAAACCCAACCCAACACTACAAACACGAGACGAGACAGAGCTTCATGAAGATCACACACACACCTAACACTCCAGAGTTCAGACTTATACAGAGGACTGAGCAACGGATCTTACATTTCTGACCACGTCCATGAATTTAAATCCAGACAATACACGTCATTTGTTCTCGTTTCCTGCGCAGAGAGCAAACAAACCAAACATGACAACAGAGTCTGTGTAATTCTGCACACGCACCTTCTGAAGAGAACTATAGAAATAATACACATCACAGCAGCTCTCAAATGATTGTCTAAATGTAAATGTGCACAGTGTGGGCTCTTAAACAGGCAGATAAATATGAGGATTGGTAAATTATCTGTAGTAAGTTGTCTGTATGAATACAGGAGATGATGTTCAGGGAGTCTCTATAAACGCGTACGAAAAGTAACTCACCTTTATTCTTCCACCGCACATGTAGCCTTTGCTGCCGATCGTAGCGCTAGCGTGAGCCGCTCGTGGGGCCGGAGCTCGTCCCTGTCAATCATTCACAAACACACTTCATCATAGACTGTTTTAAACACACACTCATTTACTTCCTAACTTCATATAGCTGGAAACACAGGACTGAAATCATGAAGCTAAGTGACGTTTGAATGACTTACGAAGGTCTGCGGTTCGGTCCAGCTGCTTCTCTCCGGATCAAACTCATGAACTTCGTTGTTCCATCCCCAGAAGATGTCCTCGGCCTGACGAGAGAGAAGTGACGCTGATATGAATCTGTTTTGATTAGGTCTTCGTTTGTGAGGAGTTTCGCAGTGAACACAAATTACCCATGATGCTTCATCCACAATGAAGCTCTTCGGATCGTTGATTTCACTCAGCGGTTTGTGGCCATATCCACCAAAGTAGATGATTCTGTCGGGAGATCGACACTCATATTACACAAATATTACTAAATCAGTTCTCACATATTCAACAGCGTGTGCTGGATGAATTCAGATGCAGAAATATTAACCTTCCTTTATGAACCCAGCAGGAGAGTTTATCTCGTGGCGACGGCAGCGATCCGGACCGAAGCCTCGCTCTCCTCCAGATAAACCTCCCGTCCTGCAGATTGACTGAGTAATGCTGAAACAAGAAACTCTCATGAAGTGTGTGGCTTTATGATGCACCTGAACACAGTGAAGACTGAATACAGCTTTACTTCATTAGTCTGTCCATCATCACAGCAGCCGCCGAATATAAACAGCTCCTCGTTCACGATGCAGCCGCAGGTGCCAGACATCGCCGGAGGAACCGTCCCAAACATGTCCCGCCTTTCCCTGTCAATCAAGAGAAACAACAGATCAAGCCTCTTCTGAAATATGACAATCATTAAGAGATTCTGAGTGTTTAGGCCCTCAAGTTTAAAGATACCAGTAACACAGTCAACTTGTGATGACAAACACACTTTTATACTGTACAAACTGTATTTTCTATTGACCTACACCTAAACCAACCTTTACAGCAAATTTCTGCTTTTTTAGATTTAAAAAAAAAAAAAAAAAACTCCATTTAGTTTGTTTTTTAAGCCTTTTGAATTATAGGGACACCGAAAGTGTCCTCAAAAACCACCTTCACATTGTAATACCTCTGTCATACCCATGTCATTATTATATGAATTTGTGTCTCCATAAACCACAAAAACCAGTACACACTGTTATGTGGGAGTGTTCTAACCTGTGTTTTGTTGCAGTTACTCAGTAGCTCACCTGCAATCAACAGGCTAATTGATGCCACCTGAAAGGAGCCATTTAAAACTCCAGGACACATGCGCTCTCCCTCTCTCTCTCTCTCTGATCCTGCAGCCAGCTTGGCAGCAGCTGGGCTTGTTTTCGTCACAGTCCCTCTTTTTCCTTTTTTGTTTAATAAACCTTATTTTATTTGGTAAACTTGTTTTGTGGCCTTGATGTTGCTTCCCCAGAGCCAGGGTTGTAACACACACACACACACACTCACTCACTCACTCAGTCTCACACACACACACACACTCTCACACACACTCACTCACTCACTCTCACACACTCTCACACACACACACTCACTCACTCACTCTCACACACACACACACACTCACACACACACACACTCACTCACTCTCACACACTCACACTCACTCACTCACACACTCACTCACTCACTCTCTCTCACACACTCACACTCCCTCACACACACACACTCTCACACACACTCACTCACTCACTCTCACACACTCTCACACACACACACTCACTCACTCTCACACACACACACACTCACTCACTCTCACACACTCACACTCCCTCTCACACACACACACACTCACTCACTCACTCACTCTCACACACTCACACTCCCTCACACACACACACACTCACTCACTCTCACACACTCACTCTCTCTCACACACACACACACACACACACTCACTCACTCACTCACATTCACACTCCCTCACTCACTCACTCTCTCACACACACACATACACACACTCACTCACTCTCACACACTCACTCACTCTCTCACACACACACACACTCACTCACTCTCTCTCACACACACACACACACACACACACTCACTCACACTCCCTCACACACACTCACATTCACACTCCCTCACACACACACACAAACAGCTGCTTGTTGACAGTCTCAAATCATTCTTACCACAACCCACTTTCTAAGTCGTACAGCCAGAGCTCGTCATTAGGAAGAAAAACTTCATGATCTGCCACCGACTGCAGAGAAATACAGTCACTTTCATTTGTTTAGTTTACAGCACTGATGATAGAAGAAAGGGTTATTACAGTTTTTCTCAGCTGCTTACATTTTCAAAACTTTGCCTCTTTTTTTTTTTAAACTTCACACACAAATCCAAGAATTGCACACACAAAATGCAAAATGACTCGTATCTCTTGCAAAATGAAGCACTGCATTCAAAATATCACAAACATGTCTCAAAAGCAAACATTTGCAAACACCTTTGCCATAATATTAATTCCTGTGAGATGTTTGTGTGCTGCATAGAGAACTGTGTGTTGTGTTTTGCAAAAAGTGTTTTATGAAATTGAAACCCGAGTGAAAGGCTGAGCATTAGTGTGTGGTTTTGCAGATTTGAGTGTGTTTCTGCTGTTTGAGTGACAGCTGTCAGAAACTGTGATGAGTAAAGATTTAGTGTGTAAGCAGCTGAAAAACACTGTAAACATGATCTGTTAAATGCTAAACACCGTCCTTATTGGAGCAGAATGGAAGATATTAAACTACTGTTTCATGAACTATGCGAAAGATTTATTCTTGGCCTGATTTTTATTATGATTGTTGTTATGATTATGATTATGATTATATTACCACATAACCGCCCCAGACATACAGATACTGTCCGTCCGCCGCCGCCGTGTGTCCGCTCCTCTCTCGAGCCACCGGCTGCTCTTCACTCATCTCCATTATCAGTTATTAACAGTGCTGATATTAATATTATTATTATGAGCTGTCAGCAGCTCCTCTCACGCGCATAATAACAGCCGCGCACAAACACGGGTGCGCGCGGCGCGTGCGCGCGAGAAAGCGCTTCTCACTCGAGTTTTATTTCAGTAGCTAATTCTATTACAAACGTTCTTATAGGAAACGAACTTACTACAAACAAAACAAACTGTCAGAGATCTAGAGATATATATAGAGAGAGAGAGAAATATAAGCATAGCTGAGGAAGTAAACACGGCTTTTATTTTGAAAGATGCGAGATGTTTACGGAAGCCAAATCAAGTCAATATTTAGAAGTGGTTTGTCAATTCAGAATTTATTAAGAAATTCATCAGAAGTTTTCAAGATATTATTAGAATTTGTAAAGGTCGCAAATTTAATTAAAATAATAAAAAAAAATTCTGTTTTTTTTTTCTTTTCTTCAATTTTTCTTTATGTATTACACACACACACACTCCATCTCAATAGGTGGCGGAAATGCACTATAAGTTAGTTTGCCAACCGCCACTAAGATAAAAGAAGAAGTTGTTTACGGAAGCTGTCGGAGCGGAAGCGGAAGCGGAAGCGGCGGTTTGGCGGGAGCAGATGAAGATGGACGCGCGCAGAGTGAAGCAGAAAGTGAGCGCGGGCTTTAAGATGCGCGGATTAACCCTGCGTCCGTACGTGACTCTCTCTGATTACAGCAGATGTGTTTATTCTGACGGGTTTCTGTGATTAAAGCGAGGTTCGTCTGTGTTCAGGGAGTCCAGCCGCTTTCTGCTGCGGGTTCTGGAGTCCGTCTCTGAAGCGGATCTGGAGGAGGTTCTGGAGCGGGTTCTGGACGCTGTGGAGAAACAACCGCGTGAGTCTCGCCACACTGAGGAAGATGATGATGATGATGAAGATGATTGTTATTGTTTCCTTAAAGGGGTCATGACATGGTTTTTTTATTATTATTTTAATATGTTCCTTGAGGTTTACCTACAATCTTAATAAAGTTTTTTTTTTTTGCACAAAAACAAATAAATATGGGGGAAATGATTATTTTCAACCCTCATTCTGACCCGCTCTCCCTAAAATAACCTGTTTTAAGGGGCGTGTCCTTTAAGGCTCGTCAGTAGTCAGCGCTGTTATGATTGGCTGACGTCACTGCATAGTAAACCCCTCGCTATTGCGTGTCTGACACCGGGATCAAAATAAAACAGTGGTTTCCAGACGAAGCGTTATGAAATCATGTATTTACGGTTTGTGATGCAGCTGCAGTCAGATCTACTTCCGCTTCATCTTTCAACAAATGTTTCTTTGTGACACTGCGCCTCATTTACAAAACAATCCTCCGACACGATCCGACTGAACGCCAGTGGGCGGGGCCTGTGTCGATGTGTTGCTCAGGAGGCGGAGTTTATGCAGATGTTTGTGCCCTGTGACGTCACCTTGCCCCGTTGGATCCAGAACGAGCTTTTTCTGGAGCTTGATTAAATAAATGCTTTGTTTATAATGAAGAGGACGTTTTAAGCTATGAAACTTGCAGCATGTTTTAATGGTACAAAGATCTCTTATATGCCAAACGATCAAGGCAAATTTGATTTCTCATGTCATGATCCCTTTAAATCCGCACCTGCCCTCTCCCGCAGACTTTCTCTCATGTACACAAATACTCAGACTAAATATTCGTTCAAGTTAACATCCAGAATAACAGGCTTTAAACATGATTGTGTTTCAATAAGGTGAAGTGATTCTAAACCAAAGCACCACACGTGACAAAAACATTGGGGGGTTTTTTAGGCAGTGTCTATTTGCACTGTGTAAATAGCATATTTTCTTTAGTGATAGATACTATTTACACTAAGTTCAAATAGCAATGGATTCTATTTACACTGTTAAAATAGCAAGATTTTCTGCTATTTATACTACTTATTGCAAATAGTGGCAATTATCTGCACCTCAGTATTGTAGTACATTATAAAACAGTATGCAATAATAACGTATTGAGTGTAAATTATAGTTTTAATTCAAATTATTAAATGGATGCCACCTTATTGGGACAATAAAGCCCTCCCTACACCTACCCTAACCCTAACCTATACTTTATTTTCAACCTTTTGATTATTTCCTTCATTTTTATTTAAAATAAATGCCTTTCTGATGCAATGTGAGATTTAAAAAGGGAGAAAAAAAGTTCGGCAAAAGGCGGGCTCGAACTCGGGTCGATCGTGTCAAAAAGCATGCGTCTTACCATCTACAGCGCTGAAACCGATGCGGAGTTGACGTCTTGTTTTGATGTTGACTGACTCAGTCACACGTTACTGGGCGGAGTTAGTGTAAATAGCCTTTGCCAACAAGACGGGCTATTTGCACTTAGTGTAAATAGACACTCCTTAATAGACTTATTTACTTAAACTGTTAAAAAACAGTTTAAGTAAATAAGCCAAAGCACAATATGAAATGAATTTAACTTATTAAATAAACACACAGAACTTAGAAAATAGGCCAGGTATAATTTAAACAAATTAAATAAAAAAACTAAATAAATAGAATGCCTCCAAAAAAACCCCCACAGATTTCACATTCATAATAGCTTGCTTAACGGGCTATTGCAAAAAAGAAAATAAATCATACGTAGCCTTCTTAAACAAATGAATGTGATGACTGGGCCTTGCATTGCTTACTCGATATTACTATGAAGGAAAAGTATATTGCTGACTGACTGCGGTCCCAGACTTGTGCGTCTTTCTTCCAAGATCCGCTCAAACACTGAAGGCCCTCTCGGACGTCACAGGAATGCTCAGAATAAAACCTGCAAACTTTGAGAGGACAGCAAAGCGCTCTTTGTTAAACTTCCACCACTGAAGCGCATTCTCTGGATCTGGTTTGTTCGCGAGTCAGCTGCCAAGATATTCTGCTATTTCAGCGTGGATGGGCTTTGGTGCTGAACCGCAGGAGACACCGGTCAGAGCAGCTTTGCTTTGTGGCTGATCATGTGCTGTGGCCAGGACCTGGTTACAACTTCATCTTTTGGAGAATTTCTTTTGCACCTTTGAATTAGATTGTTTAAAAAAAAAAAAAAAAAGGGCATTAATTCCTAGGCTATTAAAATGAGTTTGATTGTCCTAAACTCTTATCCAGTTACTTTTTAAAGAGTCATTTATTTCTTTATATTTCTTGATTTTATTAAACTTATTCTAATTTGTAAATGCACTGCGTGTATTTCATTTCTTATTTTCAAAGCACATTGCTTGTTTTCTTAAGTCTTATGCGAATGATCTATTATTCGTATACAAGGTATGTTCTTTTCACAAATACATTTAGACTATAATTTCACTTTAGAATATGTCTACAAACAAATTAAATAGCATAATATTCAAAACAATATAGCCTATTTTAACTGTTCATTCATATTGCACACCTCTGATCACGTCATCTCTTGCGTCTGGGCACAACATCGGTAGCAGTCGTGTTTTGGGAGTCAGGAGCGTTGCAGTCCTGTAGATCATGTGCTGGTGTGTCACTCGTGTCCATCAGTTCTTCAGACGTGAGACACACACTCTTCAGAGAGCACAGGCTCGAGACGCTGCTGGGCCGTGGTCAAGCTAGTGATGCTCGTGGAGAGGAGTTTTCAGACTCGAGGTCGTTAGTAGCCTCTTTAAATAACTTGAGAAACGCTACGACTGTTTTCATTTATCTGTGCAATTTTGTCATACTGATTATTGGCCAACAACAATGTGGAGATCTCCTCATGCTATTGCATTATTATCTAGGATATCACAGGGCCGTAACAACAAGTCCCCCCCCCCCAAATAATAATTAGAAAGGGCCAGTCTGTCCCCCCCAATATCTGAAGTTCTTGCACTGATCTGCTGCTCTCCATTACGCAGCGCTCTGTTTTTTTAGGATGACAAAAAGCTGTAATAGTGACATTTTCCGCCGGGCCTGCTCAGCAGGCTAACAGCGCTCGTCAGTGACACAATAATTGATATAGCCAATCAAATCAAAGTAGGCGGGCTTTACTGTTCACAGAAGCAGAGCACGATTTGTTGAACGAGAGCGAAGATGGAAGTTGCAAATCATTTAATATTAGTCACCTGTTTTATGATAGAAATGTTGGCTGGACTTACCGTTGGGCTTGAGTGGGCTGCAGCTCATGCGCCCCGCCTCTTCCCGTTTATGTTTGTTTGATTTGTTCAGTTAAATGCAGTCAGAAATTATTAGCCGCATTACCACTGCGCATGCAAGGGCTAACAGCTTCCAACTACGACCTTCAAGACCATAATCAAACAGCATAAACTGGTATTTATGATTATTTCACAGAAGAAGGACATGTATTGATCGCGTCTGTGCCGATTAGTTTATCACATGGCTCACTTTGAACAGCTCCATTAAGCCTGTAGCCTAAAAGAGCGCACATATAGAAAGATAATGATAAATTTGTGAAATGTTCACATCTCATTTCATTACAGATGATGATTTTATATTATATTAATATTCCACTAAATTATGCGATCTGAAGAGTTTTGAGCGCTCTCCCATCACTTGTGGCAGAAATGTCATCAAAATGATTTTAAAAAATAAAAACAGCCATTTAATGAGTTTCTGTTTTCATAATACATGCCTATGATAGGACTCAGCCTATCACACAAACAAGAGTCCTGTTTTTTTTCCAAATATCTGCACCATTGCAAATGTACAATAAATGACAACTTACTGAACTTTCAGACACAAAATTCTATTTTGCTCCATCAGAAAGAAAACAGAACAAACAGAAGAAGCTTTGCGTCTCCCAGCAGCAGAGTGTTTTGTTCCTCAGCGTTACACAGACCATAATGATTCGAGAAATTAATCAGCATTTTAAACTCACTCATTAAGACAGTCTCTTGCTGCCACCTACTAGCGGTTGTTTCATATTTTAAAAAAGTAGCTTATTTTTTGCAGTCATTTACTATTTCTGCATTTAAATGTTATATTTAAACTTTTCATAATTTATGCAAAATCCATTGTTGATAGTAATTTCATTTGATTGTTAATAGCCAACATGTCTTTTTATTCGGATTGAATTTATTGATTAAATAAGAACCTGACATAAGGGAACGCAGATATAACTATTTTTTTTTAATACTAATACATCTCTGCCTTTTTTTTTTTTTTTTTTACCCTGTTATTTCAGGGTTTGATCTCTCATCTGAGAGAACACATCTTGCTTATTGTTTTATAATGACTATTAATATTACATCTAAACTTTGACTATAGGTTAGACATGTTGCATATTAATAGTACTATAAATGAACCTCAAAGTATATTTAAGTTTTTGTGTATTTTGTGTTGCTCCATAATGATGTTCTAGTTGAGGGCATTTGTAGTGTGTAGGGCCCAAACATAACCTCAAGCCCAGGGGCCCCCGGCCCCCTAAGTCCTGCTCTGGGTCTATATATAACTGACCCGCGCTCTGGCCCACCTCTTCCAACCGAGCCAGCGATGGCTGAAGGAACCGCGGCACGGAGCGATCACACTAGTCAAATGAAGCGGGCTTTGGGGGTCAAACGCGCTCGGGCACGGTTAAGATTGCCTATAGTGTGATGCACCCTTATTCTCCCGCGTCCCGCACACACGAGTCTCTACGCACTCACCCATCGAGTGTCGTCCCGCGCCGCGCTCTGCTGCGATCGTGCAGGTCTCTACTCAGAAGGTGCCTGTTATAATGTTATGATCGAGGCTCTGGACTCTGAGCATAACTTGCTTTTCTATAACAAACTATAAAATATTTTCTATAAAAATGTTAATGCCCTGGGAGTGGCAAATAGCTTTGGTTTTATATTTAATTTGATTACATTAATGTTATAAGTTGAGATTTACAAGAAATATTTTAACTGCTACTATGCAAAAGGAATGCTTCTGTAAAAAAAAACAAAAAAACACCTTAATTGTTAAAAGTGTTTGCAAACCAAATGTTATTGCGCTTTTGTTCATATAGCAGTACTTTTTAAATGAAAAAAGTGCACAATACACTACTTTTGAATTCATTATTGAATTTTGTGCATAACAGAAATCGCAGAAAATCATGCGATTAATCACGATTTTAAAAAAATTAATCGTTGCCCAGCACTAATATATACACTACCGGTCAAAAGTTTGGGATCAGAACGATTTTTAATGTTTTTTTTAAAGGAGTTTCTAATGCTCAAGGCTGCATTTATTTGATCAAAAATACAGGAAAAAATGTAATATTGTGAAATACTATGAAGTAAAATAACATTTTTCTATTTTAATATACCTTAAGATCTAATTTATTCCTGTGATCAAAGCTGAATTTTCAGCATCATTACTCCAGTCTTCAGTGTCACATGATCCTTCAGAAATCATTCTAATATACTGATTTATTATCAGTGCTGGAAACTGTTGTGCTGCTTCATATTTTTTTGGAACCTTTGATACATTTTTTTTGAGGATTCTTTGATGAATAAAAAGTTAAAAAGAAGAGCATTTATTTAAAATGGAAATCTTTTCTAACAATATACACTAGTGTTCAAAAGTTTGGGGTCAGTAAATTTGGTCCCCCACAATGTTCAAGACATGGTTACGGTCTTGGCATATCGTGATCTGAAGTCCACCTGGTCTCGACGGATTGTTTGAGGGATGTCTTCAAGCTGTTCTGCAGTCCTGAAAGTTTGAAATATTGTTCCAGTTTTTTGCACTGGGCAACAGTTCAGACAGCTCGGGTGTCTGGCCAACACGTCTGGGGCAAATGCGCTGGACAGGGTGACGATATGCGCGTTCAGTTCAGCCTGGTGTGCAGCAACTACACCAGGTCAGTCACAAACACAACACGGCCAACCAGCAGCGACGTGTCTGTTCCTGGAACAGCAAAGCGCTACGTTAACAAATTGCTGAACTATGTCAACAAAGCCTTTCCCGGCAACAAAGTCATATGGTCTAATGTCTTTACAGCAAAGTGCTACACATTTTTCTGTAGTTTCTTGCTTAGCGTGCTTTATGGGGGAATGACGGCTTGCTTTGACCACAGAGAACTGTGCAGGTCACATGTCGCCTCAGGGCAGAGGTGCCAGATTTATGTCTGTTGTAAACGAGCACATTTATCGCAACTTACGAAGTTTAAGTCTTTCCCATTTTTTTTTTTTTCCAATTGAGAATTGTTTTTTAGATGTCTGACTTGCCTTGCCTTGCTTTTGTCAAGTAAACAGCTGCTTTAATTTTCTTCTCAACTTCATGTGTTGACTCTCTTTCTATTACACACCAAATCTCACCGTTCCCCGCGGGAGCCCAAACCCAGTGAAGCTCTCTAATTGTTAAGATGATTGTTGGTGGTGGCTGTTGTTTGGATGATGATGATGATGATGATGGTGATGAAGGCTCTGTGTCTCAGTGGGGTCCAGTATGGTGGAGCTGTCGGTGGCGGAGGCGGCGGTCCAGGACTGCAGTCAGTCGTGTGATGAAACCATGTGAGAATCTCTCATTAATATCTGAACTGACACACACTGTTTGTTCTTCTGTCTCTGACATTCACCTTCTTTACTCACAGCGACAATGTTTTCAACATCATTGGAGCCTTTGACGTGCCTCGATTCATCTTCAGCACAGAGAGAAAGAAATTCGTCCCGTAAGAAATAATTTGATAAACAATAATAATCTAGTGCATGTGATTTTATGTTAGAGTGAAAACAATATCAACACTGGTGGAAAACACTACTGTAGGCGGTGTGTCTCGTCTGCTGTGTTTGTGTGTGAACTTGAAGATGTTTTCCATCTCCAGGAATATGAAGTGCTGATCAGTTTTGTTCTCTCTCAGCATCAGCATGACGAATCATCCGGTCCCTAAACTCTGCGGTCAGTCCAGAGATAAAGCCGAGCTCTTCAGAGAGCGATACACTATCTTACAGCAGGTGAGTTATTTCCTTCATAAATCATAGCATGTGTACATGTGAATGCTTGTGACAGCTGATTAACACCTTTATCTGATCTGACATACATTCTGAGTAAGTTGAGCATAACATGGACTTTAGTACATTTAACCCCAGTGTCTTAAAGATTACCTAACTATATGGGCAAATTACCTTGTGAAATATTATATTAAATTTAGTGTTGTCAAAATGCTTTGTTGTCAGTTTGCTTAAAAGAAAACAGCGTTTGAATGTTTTTCGCGCCATTTACATGTGGCTGGGTGAATTTTTTTTTTTTTTATATATTAACATTTTAAAAAAAATATACAAACCCTCTCATAAAGCGAAAATTTGCTGCAGAACAGCTTTACAAACAATTTACACACAAAAAAATCGTTCTGCTGGTGTTTGGTGAATAGGGTGACCACCTGGCAATAGATCTGTTGCGGGACAGTAGATGTGATTTTGCAGGACAATGCGGGACACGTGAGACAGATACATTTACTACTGTTCTGCCATTTAAATACTGATTTACATTACATCCGTTGTCTTGTGCGCCGATTTATGTTTCTGCCGGTGGATGCCCATTGCCCACACTCCAGGATGTGCTTCTGGCAACATTAAATCCATGAGAGAGTTTTGAGCGTGCACACATAGGCCTAATGATCGAGAGAGAGAGAGCACATCTGTTTTGTGTGAGAGAGTGAAGAGAATCCTGCGAGCAGATACATTTGTTGCGCTCTTGCATTACAATAATGCGCTCTGGACACTTGTCATTAAAATAACGCCATAGAAACCGCCTCAAACTAATTATTAAAATGAAAAGAAAGTCATGTCTGAAAGCTGCAATGGTTTTTTTTTGTTTTTTTGTTTTTTTAATGAAAGGAGAATATCGTGTTTTTCCGTGTGCACTCGACCATTTTCGTCGGTGTTGCTCGAGCACTTGATGAGGTCTGCACATCCTTTGCGCCGTCCACGCAGTCGTAATCAGCGGAAAAACCCCTCTCTACGACTGCGTCGGTTGGTTATTTTCACAGCTAGAACATGACGGCTGCGCAAATGCATTTTTAAATGCCAGTCACAGTGTTTAATGTATTTCTTATTTTGGTATTTCAATTTCTGGGATGAAAAAAAAAAATACAGAATACATAGTTAAAATGCGGGACGCAGCTGACGTATAGCGGGAAGCGGGACAAAGCTCTCAATTTCGGGACTGTCCCGCAAAATGCGACGGGTGGTCACCCTATTGGTGAATGAGGCCCATTGCACTGCAGCTCAACAGAAATTCAGTCTTTATAATATTGTAATGCATCGTGGTCACACTGAGCAGTTTAGATGACAAGATATATTGCAGTGATTAAAATCATAGTTCTGAAATGCATGTTAATAGCAGGTGCAAA
Source organism: Spinibarbus caldwelli (assembly GCA_039654775.1). Taxonomy (NCBI): domain Eukaryota; kingdom Metazoa; phylum Chordata; class Actinopteri; order Cypriniformes; family Cyprinidae; genus Spinibarbus; species Spinibarbus caldwelli. Next base: position 68,736 of record CM077251.1, on the reverse strand, counting down.
CGGTTTATGGTTATGTGTTTTACAGAGAACACACAGGCATGAGCTCTTCACTCCTCCTGTTATCGGCTCAGCTCCAGACGAAGGGAGGAACAAATTCCAGGTGAAAATGAACACTGTGAAGACTGTTAATGACAGATTCTGCCAGTTACTGATGTATTGTCAGTCGGTGCTTGATGATCTGTGACTGTATTACAGCTGAAGACGGTGGAGGCTCTTCTGGGCAGCACAGCTAAACTCGGAGAAGTGATTGTTCTCGGCATGATCACGCAGCTTAAAGAGGTACTCCCTCGCTTTCCACAGTCATGCTCCTGTCTGTTCCGCTGCTTGTGGGTTAGTCAAGGGCTTTCTGTGGGTTAGTCAAGGGCGTGTTGTGGGTTAGTCAAGGGGGTTTAGTCTATATTATTGACTTCAGTTAATCAAGTCAAGTCACCTTTATTTATATAGCGCTTTTAACAATACAGATTGTGTCAAAGCACTTAACAGTATCAAATTGGAGGATAGAGTGTCAGTAATGTATAATAATAAGATTAAACACTCAATTTTCAGTTAATGGCATTGCATTATTGAATTCAGAGATGTCATTGTTTAGCTCAGTTTAGTTTAAATAGTATCTGTGAAATCAAATTGACGATAATCGCTAGAAATTAAGTGTCCCCACTTAATGAATTCTGTTATGAGTTAAAGTTAACTAATGACATCAAGGAGGCGGTTTAACAGAGCCGTAGCTTTACCTTTATTCTGTCCATAGTGCATTTGTCAACATCAGAGCACATATACATAATGAATTACATAGTCACTTACTCACTCAATTTTAATATTAAAATTGAGCCAATGATGACTCTGAAAGAAAACGTGTGCAGGATCCTTCTGTTGCTATCAAATGAACACAACTTTCACATGCATCTGATTGACAGGTAAACCACACATTCATGTCAGTGTTTCAGCGTTAATTTTGTGGATATTTCAGAAAGTTTTCTTCATAAATTCAGTTTAATAGCAGTAAGTTAACTCTTTCCCCACCAGCGTTTTTGAAAAAGTTGCCAGCCACCACCAGCATTTTTGACTATTTTCACTAAAATTTCATTGCCCCCAGATTATTTTGTTGTATGAGTAAATGAACATGACTAAATGTAAATGTAAATTTATGTGCCGTTTATTATTGATGATCGTATTATTTTTCATATGCATATGCATAAATATGAGATCAGTCGTTTCTGCGTCTTCCTTGCCTGTGTTTTTGATCGGCACATTCTAGACTCATTCAGGAGATGCGTAATAGCGCCCCCTAGCATATAACAGCGAGAACGCAGAAAAAAAGTTTATCATGTGCCTGTGTAGTTTAAACACTTACATGATGTTCTTGCTCCGTCCATGCAATAAATGCACAACCTTGAATGAGCGCGGTTTTCTAGTGTATTCACGTTAACTTCTCAATGTCAATTGTGCGAGTCGTTTCAGATGCAGCCAAAATCATGACAACAGTGGGTTATATATGTGCATTTTAATTGTTTGATTGTTAGGGACGGTGCAGTAGTGGCTGGACATCTGTAGTGTCTTTACTAAACTCTACAGTCTTGACTAAAGCATGAGTCTGTTGATGTGGTTCTGCGTGTGATAGAGCAGTAACTTTGAGAGAGACTCACTCCATGGTTTCTGCGTCGTGTGTCTCCTCGTAATCACTCTGTACTTTCAGGGCAAGTTCTACCTCGAGGACCCCAGCGGCGCAGTGCAGCTAAACATGTCAAAGGCAATATCCTTCCCGTATTTATCACGACACACGTGTGCTGCTGTCTCAGAGAAGGTTCTCTGTTTGTTCCTTAACGCTCTTCATACCAGTTTCACAGCGGTCTTTACACCGAGTCCTGCTTCGTTCTGGCTGAAGGTGAGTCTCTTTCTCTCTGCTGTTCAGCTCTTTCCATCCCTGGATCATGGATCTAGTCACATGATCTGTCTGCGTTCACAGGATGGTACGAGGATTCTGTGTTTCACGTCAACGCTTTTGGTTTCCCGCCCACAGAACCCTCCTCTTTCACCAGGTGTGTGTTAGCTTCTGTTGACTGTAATAGAGACTGTGTCGCTGGCATCGTTCTGCATCCACACGGAGTTTTCTTGTCTGTTGTATAGGGCTTATTACGGCAATATCAACTTCTTTGGCGGGCCGTCCAGCACTGCGGTCAAAGCCTCGGCCAAACTGAAGCAGCTGGAGGAGGAGAATGAGGACGCTATGTTTGTGGTCGTGTCAGACGTGTGGCTGGACAGTGTGGAGGTTCTGGAGAAGATCCAAACCATGTTCTCAGGTCCAGCGATTCTCTTGCGTGTTTTAGTTTGTGATCCCAAATCTCCCAAAACACAAATGATATGGTGAACATCACTTTTAATATAGTTGCCCCGTGCTGCAAAATAGTTCTGGTGTGTGTGTATATATATAGTTCTGGTGTGTGTGTATCCCAGGGAAAGCAAGAGCTGATAAAATGTAAAAAAAAAACAAAAAAAAAAACTGTAACTTGAATGCAATGTAAGTCGCTTTGGATAAAAGCGTCTGCTAAATGCGTAAATGTAAATGTAAATGTAAATATATTAGGGGTGTGAAGTTGTTTGTTATTAATCTCATAAATTGTCTTATGTAGCATGATGCTAATGTTAGCTCTAATGCACCTGCAGAACAGGTCCAATTCTTCTTCATAATGCATTTTGTCATAATACTTCACGTAAGGTCGCAAGAAAATGTTTTGTTGTATTTATTTAGAAATACTTTTGATAATAGTTGGGTAAATGTAAACTGGGATTGAAGCGATGTGGCTTAGTAAACGTTTTATTGTCAGTTTAAAGGCTGTTAATGGCTGAATAAAAACAAAAGAATAATGATAAAAGAATAATAAGGATTATGTCTCATACCTGGCGGAAGTGTGAAAGGTTCTGTTTCCTTAAACTAGTTTGTCATGCATTTTATTTCAACACATTTACAGGTAAATCCTAGCATTTTAAATGTGCGATTAATCATGATTAATCAGTCCATGACTGTGATTAACACAATTAAATTTTTTAATCGATTGACAGCACTAATATATATATATATATATATATATATATATATATATATATATATATATATATATACACACACACTTATATACACATATATATAATGTATGTGTGTGTGTATATAAGTGTGTGTGTATGTGTGTGTGTATATATATATATATATATATATATATATATATATATATATATATATATATATATAAAATATTTGAATCATCCTGCTTTCTATTAGCATTGATCAAATAATAATGAATAACAATAAATAATGTGAGCTGCGATGGTCACTCTGCTCAAGCAAATGTAAACTGAATCTGCAGTCTGTGTTTGGAATTTGACAGCAATATGTTAATATCTGTAGGCTTCAAACAGGTCCTTGTGCTCATAGTTTGTCTGTTTCTCATCCGTCTCATCACAGATCAGAGCACGTGTTCATCTCTCATCAACTATAATCAGTCTTTCCATCAAAATGTAGGATAATGGTGTAGAGAATAATTACATATAAAGATTCCGTTATCAGATGTATTTATTTCTCTTCATAATATCAAGATTACTGAGCTGCTTTCTTATTGCCTGCAAAGCAAAAATGCTGCTTCCATTTTAGAGTATCTCAAATCCACCCATAAAATAATCCATCATGCCTTCATGAATTAGTGTGTGTGTGATTGATGATTTCAGGCTACTCTGCCATGCCGCCCACCTGCTTCATCTTCTGCGGGAACTTCTCTTCGGCTCCGTACGGCAGAAACCAGCTCCGAACACTCAAAGGTTTGACGTCTCTTCAGAACTGCTGCTGTTGCACGATCATGTTTTAAAGCAAAACTAATTGTTCTTGATGCAACAATGTTGTTTGCAGAGTCTTTTAAAGCACTTGCTGATCTCATTTGTGAATATCCCAGCATTCACAACAGGTAAGACAATTTGAATTGACTTGAAAGCTTAAGACAAAGATTTTTTTGTTGTAATTTGTCACTTTGTGAATCACAGCTCGACACACGACTTCACTGACTCCTCTGAAATGTGTTTTTGCAGCAGTCGTTTTGTGTTTGTTCCCGGACCAGAAGACCCCGGGCCCGGCACCGTTTTACCCAGGTATAACGTTAGGAGCAGTGTTTCAGTCAGTACTGGAACCGTCTTCATTCGCATGTCAATCAATCAATCCTCGAATGAATGAATGCACTTTAAGTGTAGAAGCTGTTTCTGCTTCCAGACCTCCGCTGGCTGAGCACATCACCGAGGAGTTCAGACAGCGCGTGCCCTTCTCCGTCTTCACCACCAACCCCTGCAGGTGTGTGTGTGTGTGTGTGTGTGTGTACATATATATAGTGTGTGTGTGTGTGTGTGATCACAAGAGTGAGCTCAGTGTGGGTTGTGTTCAGGATTCAGTACTGCAGTCAGGAGATGGTGGTGATTCGAGAAGATCTGGTCAATAAGATGTGCAGAAACTGTGTTCGACTCCCAAGCAGCAACCTGGACATTCCTTCTCACGTGAGCCAGAGCTTTGTGTGTGTGTGTGTGTGTGTGTGTGAGAGAGAGAGCAGACTTCTGAGATTATAGTCATGAGCTGTTTGCACAGCTGATGCTAATGATTTCTTTTGAGTAAGCAGTTAGTTACTTTGGCCATAATCAAGTAACTGGATCAGTTTGCAGAGTTTTTTTATGGTAAATAATAAAAATAGCTTAAAGTAAATGATAACATAGCATACTTTGGATTTAAAGAATCATTTAACGATCCTTTAATAATACAAATGTTATAATAAGGACTGGATCATAAAGGGCCAATCCCATTTCTACCCCTTTCCCTAACCCTCCGTCTGGCGCGTTCACGTGAAGGGCTGGGTGTCTCGATTCTCTGTTGGTTGGAGGGGAAGGGCCAGATAGCCCTTCAAACAAAGATTTTTCTGGACCACACTTCAAACGAAGGGGTATGAGAATTATCAGCATAAACCAATTACATTCAATCATGTGTTCGTATTTATGGTTATGTTATTCAAACAAATAAAGTTTGTTAAAGTTACCATATCATTACAGACTGCACGATAGTGCTTCAACATATTTGCATGTCTGATCAGGGCTGTAATCACCATAGACAGTGCCCACAATAATTAGAAATCACTAAACCTTTTTCTCAAATATTACCAATTCGAGAGAGAGAGAGATGAAAGCTGTGCGTCTGTCTTTACAATGAGTGAGTTTACTTAAAAAACAGCGATTTTATCCTCTCGTTGCTGGAAAATATAAAGTAGAGTATTTAAACTCGCGGGGCAGCTTTGACAAGTTTCTTTGCTCCTTGATGTGTGAGCTGCGTGATCTCTGTGTGTGTGTGTGTGTGTGTGTGTGTGTGTGTGTGTGTGTGTCAGTATGCAGCGCATTAATATAGATCGGTAATTAAATGCTCTAATGCACACCAGTATAGGTGTTTATTGCAGGAGCTAGATGACGTATGATGACGTGTAACGGTATAGTAGTGGTGTCCCAATTCTTAAGGGAATATTTTGACACTGTTTCAAGAGACAAGGGGTAGGTGAAGGGGTATAAAATAATTGGGATTGGGCCAAAGTATAAATAAGCATTACACATAAGAACTTTTTTGCTATTATTAAACTAAATGGAACAGTATACATGTGGCTGTTTTATGCTGCAAATAAACAAAAATGATTACAGTAGTGATTATAGGGATATTAGGTTGATAGTTATTAGACTTTGCATATCAATATTCAAATGAAATTCTTTATGCTTTGTTATTCAAAAAGTCATATCACTCAGTCTTTAATATTTTACTGTTTCCCTATGATGGAAAAGCTACAGCGACTGTAATTTCTTGAACAACGAACACATGAACATAAACATCTTCAAAAAATTTTCTAACTTGTTATATAAAGACGTGTATATGTGGAAAATACTGATGATTCATGTGCATCTGACGGTGATGATGATCATAAATGTCTGCTTTCTGCTAAATGAAGTGTTCAGGTTTGTCATTTAATCAGTTCCTTGAGTCCTTTCTGCAGATCGCTGCTCTCTGAATTGCTTGCTGACATACAGTAAGTGTTTGGTTAATTTTGCGTTTGTTCTACAGTTTGTGAAAACCATCTTGTCACAAGGTCATCTGACGCCGCTGCCGCTGTACGTGTGTCCGGTGTACTGGCCGTATGATTACACACTACGAGTTTATCCCGTTCCTGACCTCATCGTCTTCGCCGACAAATACGACCCGTTCAACGTATGCAACACAGACTGCCTGTGCATCAACCCGGTACGCTTGCACCGTATTCACGTGAATATGAAATATGTGTGTGCATGATTAATGTGTCACGGCTGCACGGATGGAATCTGATCGTTCAGTGAGTTTGATCTGAATTCTGTTGCGTCTTACGCTTTCAGGGCTCTTTTCCGAGAAGCGGATTCTCCTTTAAGGTTTACTATCCGTCCAACAGAACAGTGGAGGACAGGTATGATTATTAATAATGCATCAACATTTACATATTTAAAGACACTGCTTTGAGAATCATCCCTCATATTTCTCATTGTTCTCTTTACAGCAAATTGCAAGGGCTTTAAACAAGCGGAACGTCATGTGCTTCATGTTTTTTAATGTTTATTTCTATTGCACTCCTTAAAATGTAGATTTGTTTTTAGATTCTGTTACAGTAATTTCATATGGTAATGTTTGATTTGTGTTGATGCACTTTTAAAGTAAAATAAATCTGGATAAACTGTAGTTGTTGTGGGATTCATTATATCATTGTTATATCTATGCAGATGTGGATCACGTCTTAGTTTGGTATAGAAGGTCTAGTATAGATGAAGTCTTGGAAGCCGCTGAATGCATTTTTCAATGTGAATATTTGGATCGCAACAAGTGGAATCTGCCTGATGTTTATTTAATGAAATTTTAAAGATATGTTTACATTAGGGAGGGTTACAGTCTAAAGTTGTTATTATTATTATTATTATTATTATTATTATTATTATTACACAGTACAGGTCAGTATCTCACTATATTGTAAATTGCTTGTTTTTCTGGTGTTCATGACAAATAGTCACACTAATCATTCTTATCAGACTTATTGATGACCAAAACAATGCTGTTATCCTCATAAAAGCAGAAATGCTAGTGATGGGGCAATTGTGTACAATGCAATCACATCTGCAGGATAAGTTTGCCATGTTGAGAGAGTTTAAAGGTTAATTATCACGTGCTGTGGGCGGTCCAGAGAAGGTCATAGCCTACTTAATATTCATGAGCCACACCTTTACATACTGCAGCGATTTCTGCGTTTTCTCGACTTCATTCCGACTCTTCTTCAGACATCTTCACAATCTTCAGCTGGGAAGTCATCTTCATCTGATTTCTGAGTCGCTGAATCAACGAGGATTTTTAAAAGCAGTAAGTCTCGTTTTCTGTTTACTTTCACTTTGTAAAAGAGCAAAGAAGATGGTGGAAATGATTTCATCGCTTTCAGTTTTTAGTGAATGATGCTGTGCATCTGTAGTCAAAAACTGAATGACTTGTGTTCTAGTAATCGCGTGTTTAAAGCAGGGCTGGACAGTATCATGTAAACGCCCATTATTATTATTATTATTATTATTATTATTATTATAATAGGGCTTCATGTCATTTTCCACAGGCTACAGTGAAGAAAGGAACGTTCCGATTAGCTTTTTTAGTCTTCTGTATTCTTTAGTGTATTATAAGTATAAATCAGTGAAAGTTGTTAAACAGTGTTTAGCACAAACCGTGGGTGAAATATGTGGCTTGTTAGACATTGAGAAATGACAAATGATGGAAACCCGTTTAGCAGGAAACTATTTAACCCTAACAGAACAATAGTTTGGTGTTTTAAGAACAACAGTCTTTACGATTATGACTACGAACACAAAGTATGGCAATAAGAAGAAGAGTGGGCGAAACAGAAATGGAATAATCTGCAGAACAGCGCAATCATCCATAAAACCATCTGCGACAGAAGTGGAAAGTTCTGCTGATCTACGAACAATGAGCAAATGAAACAACAGATAATTTCTATAATGACAAAAACAAGAGCAGTGGTGATCTGCTAACAGCACAGGCACAAAACCGGTTCATACGTGCTTTTTGGGCGTTAGATGATGTCGCAAATATCAGTAAACTAGTTTCCACAAACCATAATCTTTAAATACTCTTCTCCCATAAATATTGCGTCTGAAAGGGAAACTCATACAAATGCATATGCAATAAGATCAGCCACAAAAATAAGTGTTCGTCGCTATTGTTTAACTGCGTGTCTTTAGTAAATCCTGACAGTAGTGTTTGTTGTTGTTGTTGTTGTTGTTGGTGTTGTTTGTAAATCTGTCCTAAAGTCCACGTGAAACACAAGCTGCCGGTGTTCCGGTGAATTCAGTTCCGCTGATTCCGCTTCGGCGCGCATGCGTTAAATCACGACGTCATGATTTCGAGGCGAAAAAATGTGTGCTTTATCTCATGCGTAAGTTTATGATGTTATTTCCTACTTCCATCAACATAAGGCATATTTCACGTTGTTTGTCAAATACATAAGTATAATGCTAAATACTAAAGCACAGAATGTATTGTTTTTGGAGGTTTTATAGCTCAGTCGTTCGTGGCTTACTGCTAACTTTACCTTTGACAAACTCTGTATAACAGCTAATACCTCAAGGTTAATAAACGAATTTCGACGGTCGTGTACATTATTA
>CM077251.1:47500-52500 GCA_039654775.1 Spinibarbus caldwelli | reverse complement strand
GCGCAAATATCAGTAAAACATGCAAGATATGATGCTTTTGTTCGGTGTAAGTATACTTATGCTCATAAAGGCAATCATTTGACCTTTGGTGTTCATTTCTTACTGTTTTATCAAAGAATGCTGATTTTATCTACAGCAAAATTATATTTTTTTTATTTCAGAAGTTTGTGCACTGATCTGTGATGTTTAGGTTGGGACGCAGGGCTTGATGAGTTGTCCAGGAAGCTTTGATTCGCTCTGCAGGATAGAGACTGTTGTCCAGTCTAACACAGCTCTCTGTTTCAGGGTCTCTGATGGGCGACCCGGCGCTTATGATCAGTTTGTACCCAGAGTTCCCTGCGGATGTGATGTCTTCACTGGCGTCTCAGGGCGAGTTCATTTTTGTGGTCGACAGATCAGGCAGTATGGACTGCAGGATGCATCATGGGAATGACGCACAGATGCGCATCGAAAGTGCAAGAGTGCGATTTAGGATTTCAGATATGACACATTAATTTGAGTGTATTTGAGTGCTCATCTGCACATGTGTCTCTCTAGGACACGCTGCTGCTGCTGCTGAAGAGTTTGCCCATGGGATGCTACTTCAACATCTACGGATTCGGCTCTCACTTTGAGTCCTTCTTCCCGTCAGTGACTAGATGCTAATTATTCTTCAGGAGTGGTTTTGTGTTGGTTAGCTGTGGTTTTGAGAGACTGTGGTGTGTCGTTGCAGTCAGAGTGTTGTGTACAGCGAGGACACGATGGAAGAGGCTCTGAAGAGAGTGAAGAGCATGAGCGCAGACATGGGCGGCACGGAGATCCTACAGCCGCTGAAACACATCTACAGTCAGCCCTGTTACCCGGATCACCCTCGACAGGTACAGCAAGACCAGCACACCCGCACCCTTTCAGATCCCAGAGATCATTTACTACTCCTTCTCTTCTGCTCTCTCAGCTGTTCATCTTCACTGATGGAGAGGTGTGGAACACTAAGGAGGTGCTGGATCTGGTGAAGAGTCACGTTTACTCTCACAGGTGGGTTCACTCGTCTCGGTCCTCCTCATTTACTGATATCATGTGAGACGGTCAGCGCTGGAGCTGCTCTTGTGTCTGCAGGTGCTTCTCCTTCGGGATCGGTGAGGGCGCGAGTACAGCTCTCATCACAGGAATGGCCAGAGAAGGTTCTGGTCACGCTCAGTTCATCACAGGCACTGACCGCATGCAGCCCAAAGTAAGACCTTCTGTGGAAACAGACTGGACCAAATCAGTGCAAGATGTTTAGGGTGTTTATTTACAAGCCTCTCATCTCCGTCAGGTGATGCAGTCGCTCAGGTTTGCTCTCCAGCCGGCCGTGGATAATATCTCTGTGAACTGGACCGTTCCTGAGGGCGTGACGGTGGACATGCTGTCCCCACCCATCAATACTCTGTTCCAGGGTCAGAGGGCACTCATCTACGCTCAGATTAAAGGACAGGTGAAAGCTTTGCATGGTTTAATCTAATAGGCTTCTGGAGACCAGCGTCATTCATTTGTTTAAACCAAGGGTTCAACAACCAGCAGCCTGCAGACCAAATCTGACATGTTTTTCATCTTTTAGTGGTTGTGATGTAAGAAAAATGTCTGTGTGCTAACCCAGATGTGACCTGACACTGTGATGTGATTAAAAAATAGGGCTGCCCCCCTAATAGTTAACTAACCATTGGTCATCAAGAAGAGGCTTAGTCGACCAAAAATGTATTAGTCTCATAGTAGAAATCCAAATCTGGCAGGAAGTCCAAACATTCACCAATCATTCATCAACCTCAAATATGGCTTATCATTTGAAAAATATGTACGTAGTAGCAACTTAACACCGGCGCTCTCTCTATCATTAACCTAGATAAACGTGTGCTATTAGGTGTCTATCCGAGTGCAGAGTGTGGAAGCTGTTAGTGTGCTACTGCATGATATGAAGGAACCGGCGCGATCAGTGACATTGTTTTCCTGATAACAGCAGAAACATTTAAGAGCATCACAGATAAGAATAAGACATCAATAGAAACTGTAAAGGGTCTACTTTTATTTGTGTACACTCAAAATATCTACAAAACATTGCGCATGAAAACAAACGGGATGCGCTTTCTGCCTTCTTGGTCTCCTTGAACTGGAGCACGTCACAAAAATGAATAAAACTCAGTGTATCGGCTACTTGCCCCACAGACATTAGATATATGAGAAATGTATTTACAGAAAGCTTGAAAAGTCTACTTTAAAATGAAAGAATTCAAATTCAAAACAAATATTCTCCAATGATGTAATCAGATCCGCTGTACTGCAGAGATGGTGAGTAAACACTAGCTGTGTTTCCATCCAAAGATTCAAATTTAAATTATGCGCAAAACTGGAATATCGCATAAAACATATGCGAATAAAGCACCGTTTCCATCCAACAAGTCGAAGAGAACAAAATCGTCACTTCCTGGTAAACTGTGGCACTAAATATCACATTGAATATAATAAATTTCATATATGATATAAATTAACACAATAAATGCTGTCACTGCGTTCAGAGGATGCCAGCTGTTTGGGAACACCGTCGTGTAAGACAATTATACAGAAATACTTTGATGACAGACTTTGCTCAGGCTTTTCAGAGTGACTACAACAACTTATAGATGCTGTGAACGAGATCGGTCAGCTGGTTAGTCAAGTTATCCCGTCTCATAGCGCAAAGTCACATGACTTTTTTGATGCGCATGGAGGAATTTATTCGGTAAATGTGTTTCCATCGTAGTTTATGCGCATTTTTTCTTACCGGATAAAAAGTTTATCCTACTCAAATGTGCGCATAAGGTTTTTTTATGCGCATTTTTAGAAGTTATGCACATCTTGCCGTTTCCATCCAGCGTTTTTTTTTTTTTTTTTATGCGATATTCCAAAATGTGCAAAAAAATAGGTGGATGGAAATGCAGCTACTGTTCATCTTTACAGCCGACAATGTCTCAGAAAACACTAGTTAAACTTTAAATTTGTTTATGCATGTGCTTGAGTACGGAAGAGGTTATATACTAAAGGCGCATTATGGTTTAGTTATCCAGTATATATTAAATTAAATTAACTTAAACATGCGATTAGTCGACTAATGGCTTAAATGAAAGACCATTAGTCAACTGGAAAAATCTTTCGGTGAGGACAGCCCTAGATAAATGATATTTTTTCCCCATGTAAAGCAAAGTTTTTATCCTAAACCACCATGACATGGATACACAATGAGCCTCAGGAGATTCTGTTTCTGAAACTTTTTTTTTTTTTTTTTTTTTTTTTGTGACATTGTGGTTGAATGAATGAAACAAGAAAATAAAACCTGTCAATAATTAGTCCCTGCAGGATTTCACAATTCTGTGATCGCAGAATTTAACACAAAATCGAGCAAACTTCACAACATTCAGAGGAGCTTGCAGCTTCTCTAAATTGCTGCAGATTTCACTCAGATGATGTGCCTAGACGCGTCATGTGGTGATATTGTTTCCATCAACTGGGAACTTCCCATCCAAAACAGGCTTGTGTGCTGTTTTACCAGATGGAATTCCCATACCACCACAATATCCTTATGGAAAAATAACACTTGGAGAAACATTTCATTCAGTGTCTGCCACATTATTTCAGCAGATATTCCATATCATTCCATATCAACCACAGCATCTCCACTGAAAAAACCACTGTGCCTCAGAAGCGCTCTCAGTCGCTCACAGATGCGCGTCTTCAGCAGATCATCTTTCAGCTGGCTAAAAATGCTCTGGAGAACACATGGCCTAAATGAAAATTCAATGTAAATTCACTCTCTGACACTAGGTGACGTTTATGTAACAGCAGTAATACAGCAGTTTCCACGGTTACCGCTGTGAACAGCACAGTTGTCTGACACAATAGTCATGAAGAAAGAAGTCCGACAGTTTTTACGTTTTCAAATAGTCGTTCAGATTTTTGTATTTGCTATGGTGTTTATCAAAAAACCAAATAGACCTACTTAAAGACTTTCTGCTTGTTCTTTTGTTATCAGTTTAAAACATTTGTTTACTTTGTAGATTTTGTGTATTTTTCAAAGGTACGCTACTGTTATATTTGAAGTTCTTTTTGTTATATTGTTAAATACTAAATTGTTATTAACCGTGTAAAGCCTGACATAATGAAATAAGTCAAAAACATATTTTTTTTAACCTTTAGACAAAATATAAAAGAAAAAGGTGTGCATAAGTGTTATTGAGCTCAGAAAAGTATCTGAAATGATAGAATGTTGTCTGTGGTATATTTTCACTACAAAACAACAAAATATTGTGAGAGAACTGCTGCAAATTAAATCAATTTATGCTGCAAAAATCTGAAATAAAGTCCTACAAAATCCTGGTGGGACTGAATAATCATCTGAGGTACTGATCATATAATTTAGAATTAAAGGGTTTAATTTCAGTTTGTTTATTATTGTATTTGACTAATAGCCATAAAGCAAAATGAAATTTTCCCTTACATCTTACAAAACATAAAGAGAACAAGCTAAAACTGGTTGTCATATGACACAAAAATTTGAAGACAAATTGCTCGCTGTTGGAATTGTCGCATCATATTTAGTTTAGACGCTACACGTGATCACTAAATTAATTTAAATAGATTAAGAGTCCTGTAAATTTCTTAAACATTAAATGTGTTACTTTCTCTTTCTTCCTCATCATAGAGTTCAGGAAAGACAGAAGGAGCTGTAACAGTGAAATACAGGCTGAAAGATCAACCGGTGACTAACCAGCTTCAGTTTACTCTTAAACCAGCGGAAGACACAGGGTAACACACACAATCTCTCTCACACACACACACACACACACTCACTCACTCACTCACTCACTCTCTCTCTCTCACTCACTCACACTCTCTCTCTCTCTCTCTCTCTCTCACACTCACTCTCTCTCTCTCTCACACTCACTCTCTCTCTCTCTCTCACACTCACTCACTCACACTCTCTCTCTCTCTCTCTCTCTCTCTCTCTCTCACAC
>CM077251.1:2500-42500 GCA_039654775.1 Spinibarbus caldwelli | reverse complement strand
TAAATATAGGTATAGGTAAAATTGAATAAAATATAAAGAACAAAATATAAAATAAAATGTGCATGACAGTATACTGTAAACTTAAATATTAAGATCAGCAGGAATGTACAAGAGAGGAATGTGCAAACAGGTTGTACATGGTTGTCATGTAGCAGCAATACAGAAAGTGCTGTGTGCAAATGACACTGTCAGTATGAGGTAGAGAATAATTAATATCTTACTGATTGTTAAGTGATTATTAAGTGGAGTCATGTTGATGTTAAGAGGCTGAGTTTGAGTTTAGGAGCCTTAATTATTAAATTGCAGCACATTATACTAGATATTGAGGTTTTTGTAAGTGTCTGAATAACCAAAATTTAATGTGGGTCATGACACTAACTGCTGCTGTGGTTAAACCAAGTGAAATAAATACAAAAAATGTGTGTTTTTTTCAATACCAACATATAGAGTTAATCATTAAAAAAAAATTAAGAATGGTCAGTCAACCAACTTTATAAATTTTGGACAACTTGAGAGAGATTTGTGTTTTTGTCAAAAGCTGGTTTGGTGTGACACTTTTATTGTTTGTGATTCTGTCAGAAATGTGTTTTTAAAATGTTTTTTATTCTTACACCGTATCTGCTCTTTTCTGTTTTCTTAGCATTGGGGGCTCCCCAAATGATGAAATGTTCTGCTAGACGTAAGAGAAAAACACAGACATCAGCACTTCACTGTACTTGTCTTATTTTTGAATGCTTTTTTTTTTTTCTTCATCTTATTGTCTTTTATTTTGTCACTCACTGAATGATTGTTTTTAGCACATGCTCTTAACAGCCCTGGGTTTTCTCTCTGTTTTCTCAGCACGGATGGCTCCCCAAATGGCATTACGCTCTGCAATGTGTAAGAGAAATATTCAGACATCAGCACTTCATTGAACTTCTTATTTTTTTAAAGTCCCCCCCCCTTCTAATTGTTTTTTATTTTGTCATGAATAATGAATAATGTTTTTAGCACATGCCCTTAACAGCCCTGGGTTTTCTCTCAGTTTTCTCAGAAATGGCTCCCCTAATGGCATGTGATTCTGCAATGCGTAAGGAAAAATATACAACTTGACTGAGCTTTCCTTGTTCTTTTTTGAATGTGTATATCAATCTAATTGCCTTTTCATGAATGTCACTCTTTGAATGATTGTTTTTTTAGCATGTGCCATACAATCGAACAGCATGGGGATTGAATGTGATTCTGCGTCATATGAGGGTAAGTCAAACAAATCAGGCTCAGGTTTTGAAAACAATGCCATAATCAGACAGGATTGATTTTATATGGGGATGCCACAGTATGTATTAGTTACTGGGCTGCTTTTGGATTTTAATCATTTCAGTTATTTTTTCCATTCCACGTCTTTAAAGGGTACATAACACACACAGTTTCACCCAGTCTCATGCTGATCTTGAGTACCTATAGAGTAGTACAGCATCGATAATAGCTCGAAAGAGTCTTTAGTTTTATCATATGTATAAAAGAAAGATATAGCTTTCCGATTTTTTCCGAAAAAAGCCGAGCTCCTGGAGGCGTGCCGTGTGGGCGGAGCTAAAGAGTGATGAGCACTTGCGCCGATTGCAACAAAACAGAGACATTTGATGCCGTTTCACTTACCGTCTGCAGTTCTGAATCATGACCGGGATCTTTTATAGCTGGGACCGCTCCATCTTTCAGTATCAAACGATGTGCAAATCCAGCGTCAAACTGGGCCTTGTTTATAAAACGTTCGTCAACAAACACACTTGAGAAACTCTGTTGCTGCCCTGAAAAAAACCAACTGCACCCACTGTTTACTTACGCTGGGTTCTTCGGGAAGCTGAACAAGGTTATCTTTCCCTTACAACCAAAAACACACTTCTTTAGAGACATTCTTCCCGAGCGAGTCTCGTTCTGCGCTGCCGAATTGATGGGCGCGCTCTCGCTCTCGCTCTGGTCGATGTGTGCACGGGTGCGCTCTTCCGGGAGAAATGCCCATATAAGGAGTTCCACCCTTGATTACGTAACATAGAGCCAAGCTCGAAAAAAACTCTCCGAAACTTGTACAAAACCGGAAGGAGTATATTAGACACAGAAATACTCTGTTCTACATTCATATCGTTTTTTGAAACTTTGGCGATGTTTAGAATGAGAATCCACTCTTTAACTGTGTAAATAACTCAACATGCATGAAATAGCATTAGACCTTCCCTTTAAAGTTTACAGCATTTCTTACCTTCTATGAATTGCCCTTAACAATAATTGCCATTAAACGATACATATAAATAGCCAACAAATGAAGTACATGCTCCAAGTACACGTTTGCTATTTCATACTTATTTTTTTCAGCGTTTATGTACATGTGCTCTAAGCACTTTATATAGTGAAAAAACACTTCATGTAAATGTTTCAGAATTAATCAACTTGCCATCAGATTAGAAATGTAAATGAATGATTGTGTTTGATTCACTTTATTTAAGTGACAGGGGATTAAAAGAGAAAAGTACATTATAACGTAAAGTTCTTCTAAAGTAGCCTGTTTTTTTCATTATAGAAATGTATTCAGTCAGGGTTTGATTATATTGGGTTAGAATTCGGTTTTCTTTTTAAGTGTGTCTTGCACCAGTTAAATGTTTTGTCATTTAAAGTCAAACCGTAAATGATGACATCACAGCATTTGGAAGATGATGTCATCATCCCAGCTGGTCTGTGTGCTTCAGGTGTTGATGTTTAACTTTTAGAAATGGCAAAAACTCGCTGTGATGGTGTTTTCAGACCATTGAAAAAAGACATTACTGGCATCTGTTTATAGATGTTTGTCACAAAAACAAAACAAATCCTGTCTGAATAAGGCTTAATGCTGTTATGCTTCTTTATATTATTAGATTTTTCTGTTTTAATTATAGATCAGAAATAATCCTGCTATGGGTGTCCAGATGACTTCTGTCTGAACTATCAGAATGAGCTTTATTCAGAATCAGAATGAGCTTTATTGGCCAGGTATGCTTACACATACGAGGAATTTGTTTTAGTGACAGAAGCTCTACAGTGCAACAGAAAGACAGCAACAGGACAGGACACAGATAATAAAAGAATAATATACAAATAAGCAATGTACAAATAGCAGAAACACAATATATAATATAGACAATTATGGTGTACAGGTCTGATATGTGCAAATTTGAAATTAAAAAATAAGTATGTGTGGTGAATAAATAATTTATAATAGTGTTGTGTGTTCCACGTTTAATGTCAAGTGTTCATGAGATGGATTGCCTGAGGGAAGAAACTGTTCCTGTGTCTGGTCGTTCTGGTGCTCAGAGCTCTGTAGCGTCGACCAGACGGTAACAGTTCAAAGAGGGAGTGTGCTGGATGTGAGGGGTCCAGAGTGATTTTGCCAGCCCTTTTGCTCACTCTGGATGAATACAGTTCTTGGAGAGTGGGGAGGGTTGTACCAATGATTCGCTCAGCAGACCGGACTACCTTCTGTAGTCTTCTGAGGTCAGATTTGGTAGCTGAGCTGAACCAGACAGTTATTGAAGTGCAGAGGATGGATTCAATGATGGCGGAGTAGAACTGATTCAGCAGCTCCTGTGGCAGGTTGAACTTCCTCAGCTGGCGAAGGAAGTACAGCCTCTGCTGGGCCTTTTTGACAATGGACTCAATGTGATTGTCCCACTTCAGGTCCTGAGAAATTGTGCTGCCCAGGAATCTGAATGACTCCACTGCAGTCACAGTGCTGTTCATGATGGTGAGTGGGGGGAGAGCAGGGGGGTTTCTCCTGAAGTCCACGATCATCTCCACTGTTTTGAGCGTGTTGAGCTCCAGGTTGTTAAGACTGCACCAGACAGCCAGCTCCTTAACCTCCTGTCTGTAAGCAGACTCGTCACCGTCCTGGATGAGGCCGATCAGTGTGGTGTCGTCTGCAAACTTCAGGAGCTTGACAGAGGGGTCTTTAGATGTGCAGTCATTGGTGTAGAGGGAGAAGAGCAGTGGGGAGAGAACACAGCCCTGAGGAGCTCCAGTGCTGATCGTACGAGTGCTGGATGAGAATTTTCCCAGCCTCACTAGCTGCTGCCTGTCTGTCAGGAAGTTGTGGATCCACTGACAGACGGAGGTGGGCACGGAGAGCTGAGTTAGTTTATTCTGAAGGGTGTCCGGGATGGTGGTGTTAAAAGCGGAGCTGAAGTCTACGAACAGGATCCTCACATAAGTCCCTGGTCTGTCCAGATGCTGCAGGATGAAGTGCAGTCCCATGTTGACTGCATCATCCACAGACCTGTTTGCTCTGTAGGTAAACTGCAGGGGGTCCAGTAAGGGTCCAGTGGAGGACTTCAGATAAGCCAAAACCAGTCTTTCAAATGATTTCATGACCACAGACGTTAGAGCCACAGGTCTGTAGTCATTAAGTTCAGTAATTTTGGGTTTCTTTGGGACGGGGATGATGGTGGAGCGTTTGAAGCATGAGGGGACTTCGCACAGCTCCAGTGATCTGTTGAAGATCTGTGTGAAGATGGGGGCCAGCTGGTCAGCACAGATTTTTAGGTAGGCTGGTGACACACCGTCTGGGCCTAGTGCTTTCCTTCTTTTGTTCTTCCTGAAGACCTGGCGCACCTCGTCTTCACTGATCTGAATTGCAGGTGTGGGGGAGACGGGGGTTGCTGGAGGTGTGAATGGTTGTGTGGAGAGGTGTTCAGGGCGGGTGTGGGGTGTTTTTTCAAACCTGCAGTAGAAATCATTCAGATCGTCTGCCAGGTGTTGATTCTCCAGAGTGCTGGGGGATGGTGTCTTGTAACTGGTGATATCTTTCATACCTTTCCACACTGAAGCAGAATCGCTGGAAGAGAATTTTTTCCTTAGCTTGCAGGAATAATTCCTCTTTGCCACTCTGATCTCCTTTTCCAGTGTGTATCTGGCCTGTTTATACAAGACTTTATCCCCCTTTCTGTAAGTATCTTCTTTGGCCTGACGGAGCTGTCTGAGTTTTGCAGTGAACCATGGTTTATCATTGTTGTAAGTTAGATGAGTTTTGGTAGGAATGCACATATCCTCACAGAAACTGATATAAGATGTTACAGTCTCTGTGAGCTCGTCCAGATCATTTGCAGCAGATTCAAAAACAGTCCAATCAGTGAGAGAGAAACAGGTTTGTAAAACCCACTCTGTTTCATTAGACCATCTTTTAACAGTTCTTAATATAGGTTTTTCAGATTTGAGTTTCTGCCTGTAGGTCGGTATAAGATGAACCAAACAGTGATCAGAGAGTCCTAAAGCTGCTCGTGGGACAGAGTGATATGCGTCCTTTATCGCTGTGTAACAGTGATCCAGTATATTACTGTCTCTGGTGGGACATGTGATGTGCTGTCTGTATTTTGGCAGTTCGCGGGAGAGATTTGCTTTATTAAAGTCCCCGAGAATGAGTAAAACAGAGTCCGGGTGTTGTTGCTCAGTCTCTGTGATCATATCAGCGAGTTTCTGTAAAGCGGAGCTCACGTGCGCTTGCGGAGGAATGTAAATACTCACGAGAATGAACGAGCAAAACTCCCGCGGCGAGTAGAAAGGGTTGCAGTTAATGAAGAGAGTTTCTAGATCAGAACAGCACATCTTTAACACAGTTACATCTGTACACCACCTCTCATTGATGTAAAAGCACGTCCCGCCGCCGCGCGATTTCCCCGTTGATTCTGCCTCGCTATCTGCTCTGATCAGCTGGAAGTTAGGCAGATGTAGCACGCTGTCCGGTATGACGTCGTTCAGCCAGGTTTCCGTGAAACACAGAGCAGCAGAGTTTGAAAAGTCCCTGTTTGTCCGGGAGAGCAGAAGGAGTTCGTCCGTTTTGTTGGGTAGAGAGCGGAGATTCGCCAGATGGATGTTAGGCAACGCCGTTCTAAATCCGTGCTGTCTGAGCTTCACAAGTGCGCCGGCTCGCTTCCCCCGTCTGCGCGTCCTGAAGCGTTTGACCAGAGCTACGACTCCGCCAACAACAATGTCCAGCAAAACGTCTGAATAATCAAAAACCGGTAAAAGATTTTGTGGTGTGTTCTGCCGAATGTTCAGCAGGTCATCCCTAGTAAAACTGATAGTGTTTGAGAAACAAAAAACAGGAAAAACAAACAAAAACAGTACAAACACTGAAGAGCAAAGCACAGTAGCTGCCATCTGCGGCGCCATCTTAGATTCAAAACACAGTTTTGAATCTGTGTATTTCAGAAGAAGCTATGTATTTTTGTGTATTTCAGAAGAAGCTGAGCCCCAGAAGGACCCTTTGCTCCAGCTGGTCTCTCTTCAGAAGGCCGCAGGATGCTGGGAGCTCAACGCCTCATTGGCCGCTGTGTTTGGGAAGACGGAGGGCGAAGTGACCAATCAGAAGGCGGCACAGGTGGGACATATGATGTCATATCCTCAGACAGGCTGATGATTGGTTCAGTGCGTGTGTTTGAGGTGTGTGTGTGTGTTTCAGGTGGACGGGTCAGTGTGGGCCACCGTCCTCGCTCTCATCTGGTTATATGCGTGTAAATCAGATCAGCAGGATGAGTGGCAGTTTGTGGCCATGAAGGCCGCGTCATGGATCCGCTCTCAGAAACGTGAGACAGTATTCAGCTGTCTAACTATTTTACACCACATATTCTGTGAGTTAGTGCTTTCCATTTTCTTTTACAGTGATTTGAGTTTGCAGGTTTGTGTGTGTGTGTTTCAGCGGATGGCCTGTCTCAGTGTGTGTGTGATGGGAACACTCTGTTGGGATCTCAGGTGACTAAAGACACGCTGGGAATCTGAAGACTGCAAATCCTGTGCTCTCAGAAGACAAAATATCTCTCATAAACATTTGTGTTGTTTCTGGTATAAGATATAAACAGTTTTTGAAAAGAATAACAACTACCATATGTGTTGTCCTATTGTCTTTTTTTTTTATTTGGACCTTGAGTCTGTAATAAAGTTTGATTGATTTATACCATGATTTGTGATGGTGAATGCATTATTTCAGTGTGTTTTAACGAGCAGATTGTGTCAGGGTGTAAATACCAAGCTGTTTTATCAGAAAGTATTTATTTCTTCAGTAGCCATAATTACCTGATATGTAGAATTACATTTTAATGCATTACAACTAAGAGTCAAGCCGGGCTCACACTGTGCAATTTTTTTAAAAGTCCTTTAGGATTGTACTTGTCAGACTGTACGAACAAGATTATCATGTCACACTATGGGATCTCAGCTGTCATTAATGTCAGACTGTACGACAGTCGAGACAAGTTAAAAATGGGTGCGCGCAAGAAAACTTGTCTGGAGTTTTACATTATCATTACATACACGTCCAGTGACTGCGAACTGAACTGCACGCGGGACCGAAATGTTGGCTATCATGAAAAGTATATGAACGGCGGCAATACCGGCGTATTTAAGAAGAATAGTGTATGCAGCTCTACACACCCACATGACAACAGCGGCGCAACCTGTGTTTATATAGAAAAGTACGGTGGCCCACTAGTGCACAACACAACGACATTAAAAAAGCAAACATAAGCTCACTACACGACGACATTAAAAAGCAAATGTAAGCTCTCAACACAACGCAATTAAAAAAGCAAACAAACTCACAACAAAACGGAAATGCTCCCGACCACTAGGGGGCAGTTGGTCTGCAGAAACGGGCAATGGACTCTATGCACGGCACGCAGGCTACGTATTTCCGGTGAAATATCAGGGCGCATAAAAGGTTCCGGTCTGTATTCAACCATAGCTTGAGTGCATTATCAGCCGCGATCTTTTGTCAATGAACGATTAATATAAAATAATATTTATACATTTTATTGCTATAATATAACATTAAGTATACCACAGTAATATAATTATTTAATGAAGAGTTCCATAAAGTTTAAACATCGTGAGGGTGGTTTGTCCAGTTTTGTGAAGCTTCTCGAAGGTTTTTCACACTTCTCTGGATGAAGAAACTCGCAATAAGTGGATTCAGAGTAATAGATGTAAGGATTTTAACATCACTTCTGATACTACAGTCACCACTTCAAGAATGAGGACAGAATACGGTTCTACACCAGGTAAGATCTAAACCCTTATATACTTCACTATATTACCCAGCACAATGTAGGCCTATTGTGAATATTTTTGTTGCTGTGGTTGCCTGTTTGTTTAAAAACCTCTTCTGTGGGTCTGGGCAATACGTGTTAATAGATGATTCACTCAAAAATAAAAATAAAGCTGTCATCATATACTCACATTTATGTCGTTGTAAACCCATATGGCTTGCTTTCTTCATTGGCATACAGAAATGTTGTTAATAATGTTAGTGTCAGTCAGCTATTTAGATATTGTTTTTCCCCACAGAAGAAATGCATAATTGTTTAGAATGACACGAGGGAGAATAAGCTAAAACCCCAGCTAAAATCAATTATTTTTCATAAGAGCACATGCATGTCAATACATTATACATTTTTAAAGTAACCTTCAGGTTCAGTGTAGACAAATTAACTGGCATTGTTATTACATTGTGTGGTGTGTATTTTCTGAAAACATGTCTCATCCAGTCTAGATTTGAGATGTAAAACCATTTAATGGCCTTTTGGAGAGTTGAAACTGCATCCCACAGCATGGTACGTGTGACCAGAGCGAGGACAGCTACAACGAGGAGTGAAGCTGGAATAACAAGCAATGCAATGGTAAATATTGATATGTTGTTTGTAACAGAGAAAGAAAATGTTATATTTTTATTTTTTGATGCACGTTACATGCATGTATCATAATTATTTAAAATTTATTTTGACAATGTCAGTCTCTGCAGCCCTTCGATGAGTTCCTCCTCTTCATGGTCCACCTTTCAGTCGGTCTTTGAGAGATCTGGCCTTACACAAAACACTTGGGATGGATTAATTTGGTTTTATTTGTACAGACTAGAATATAAAATGTAAATTAAATATAATGTATATGCAAATATATATCAGGGCTCGACATTAACACTTGTCCGCTTGTCCGGGACAAGTGAATGTTTTGGACGGACAAGTGAAAGAGAAATTTACTTGCCCAAGTAACTTGAAAAAGTCAAAACCAAAAACAATAATGACTGCCTTTATTTATGATATAGCCTTTGTTATAGGGGTGTGCGATATATATCATTTGCAATAATTTCATAATTGTTGTTTTAACGAGTATATTGCAAGAATCAAACAAAACACACCTACAGAGTGCACGCATACATTACGTAAAGTCGTCTAGGTTAGACTAGCGCACGTGCGAGTGCGTTCTTTCACTGCATGATTCAGTATTACAATGCATGAAGAATGATCAGAAAATTCAAGATATGGGGGCAGAAAATGTATGTATTTATATAATTTCATATAGTTTCACTTGAAGATCGAGGGCCGTTTTTTTTTTTTTTTTCTCTCCAAAAACCATCATGATTACAAATGTGATTTTATAACAGTTCAATAAACAAGAAGTTAATATTAAGAGACTTAAGTTTTAGACACTATATTATCTGTTTCTGCTCTGTTTCACCAACAAAAATCATTCCAAACACAGCCACAGCACTGTTTTGCGTCTCTGACCAACATGACGGCGTTTCGTGCCTGAATGAATCAACCGTTTAAATGATTCGGTTCAGTTGCAATGACTCACTTATAAACAGTGACTTGATGCCACCTACTGGCGGTTTTAATTTCACATTTACAGTATTATTATTATTTTTTTTAATAATTTCAAATATCAGTATTCAACGTTTTAGGAATCAAAACATTATTTATTCATTTGTAACTGAGATTAAAGCATTCCATGTCCCTCAGAGCTGCATTAAACAGTGGGTAAATATATCTATTCCACTTCAGATGCAGCTTCTGTGTTTCCTCTGCATTGCAAAGATGAATTTTGTTGATACTGATTTCATTTGTTTGGTAACAGCCCAAATGTCGTCTTATACTAATTGTCTGATTAAATTGAACTCTAATTTAAAAATTTAAAATTTAAGTTTGAAAATTCATATATAAAAAAGTAAATATTAGCATTTTATTTTTAAGTTTAATATAAAATAATTGTATTTGTAATTAATACTCCCTTTTTATTTTAAAATATAACAGTATCACACTTTATTTTTTTTCATTATTTTATTTAAAAAGACAAATCTAACTAAATAAACTAAATGTGTTTTGTATAACTACAATAAATAATTATATTTATAACTCAGTTACTTTTTTTTTTTTTTTTCTCCGGGCAAGTAACTTTTATACTCGGACAAGTAAATGACAAATTTACTTGTCCGAAGGACAACCACATGAGAATGCTTAATGTCAAGCCCTGTGTATATATATATATATATATACTGTATGCGTACTGGATGAAGTAGTGTGATGGATGAAACAATCAATTCAAGCTTCAGGTTACAGATAATAAAAATTGAAAATATAACAATGAACTGCCAGAAACTGTCAGACTTGAGGTTTATTACGATACATGGCAATCTAAAAATGGGAACAGTATTTAAAATACTTTAAGTGAAAACATTCCTATCACAGCAAACACCTGTCAGAGCCAAAGATACAAACAAACTTGGATTACCGGGAGCTCTGTTGTTATTGCTACTATCTCTTAAGAGTTATAAAAACCTGAGGTGGGCAGAGTTTAAAGCTATACTCTAACTTAGCCCTGCTGTTTTAGTGCTGATCAAATCGGTGCAGGTTATCCAGCCTTATTAGCTAGATTAGTTATAGAGCTCTTTATCACTTCAAACAGACTGATAAGCTCTTTTGCACTACACTCATTATATCTGCACAGTTTGTTTATTTAACTGATTTGCATTCTATCTACCATGTGCCTTACGCCACTTTATCTATCTCTTTTTTACAATGTCCTTATTTGTATATCTGTATAGTTTGTATTTATATGTATATGTGTATATATATATATATATATATGTGTATGTATATTTAAATTGTATTTATCTGCATTTTTACGTCTACTGTTAGTGTTTAGTGTTAACTGTATGCACCAAGGGTCTGAGAGTTACGCAATTTCAATTCTCTGTATGTATGTGCTGTACATGTGGCAGAATTGACAATAAAGCAGACTTTGACTTTGACTTAGATTTGCTAGAAGACGATAGAACAATACTCACCCTAAAGTTGTCGATGTAACTTGAAACGTTTAATGCCCTTCTCCGTGCGATGAAATTCATTTACAGTAATCCGGGGAAGTTCTTGTAAGCTGAAAAATCATCTCTTCTTGTCATTTTGAAAGCTCTACGTAAGGAACAATGGCTTCCGGCACAGCACCGGATGTAAGTAAGCCCCCTGAGGAAAAACGCCCCAAATAAAAAAATATTGTAGTAATTTATAGTAAATACTATAGTGTTTTTGAACCATACTATAGTAAAGTGTATTATACTGTATATATTATAGCATTTACAACACTTTAATGAATGCTACAGCATACTGTAGTATTAACTATAGTGAACTGATAAACTGTAAGAAATACTGTAGTATACTTTAGATTTTACTTCAGTAAACTGTAGTGTATTGTAGTATAATATACCCTATAGTTGTAGAAAACGTAGTACATTATTATTACTATAGTTATCACAGCAACTATAGAATTACCACAACAAATTAATTCAAGTACTTTACTATAGTATAGTTCAAAAACATAGTATTTACTATAAATTACTATAGTATTTTTTCATGTGGGCCAGAAGTGATCGTGGAGTCCATTGAGCGCAATTAGCAGAGCTAAACTGCAAATCGAAAATAATATTGATTTATTTTCTGCTCAATTCATGAATCAATACATTGTTTACCAGGATATCAAAACATTCAGTAAAAACACCTTGTTCATTTAAAAATCGATTACACATATTAAGATCAAACACTTACATTGAGAATTTCTTGTGGTGTCTCGAGGAAATATCGGAGTTTAACTGTCAACACTGCCCCCTAGTGGTCGGGAGCATTGTCGTTGTGTTGTGAGTTTATATTTGCTTTTTTAATTGCGTTGTGTTGTGAGCTTATGTTTGCTTTTTTAATTACGTTGTGTTGTCAGCTTGTTTGCTTTTTTAACTGCGTTGTGTTGTGAGCTTATGTTTGCTTTTTTAATTGCGTTGTGTTGTGAGTTTGTTTGCTTTTTTAATTGCGTTGTGTTGTGAGCTTGTTTGCTTTTTTAACTGCGTTGTGTTGTGAGCTTATGTTTGCTTTTTTAATTGCGTTGTGTTGTGAGTTTGTTTGCTTTTTTAATTGCGTTGTGTTGTGAGCTTGTTTGCTTTTTTAACTGCGTTGTGTTGTGAGCTTGTTTGCTTTTTTAATTGCGTTGTGTTGTGAGCTTGTTTGCTTTTTTAACTGCGTTGTGTTGTGAGCTTATGTTTGCTTTTTTAAGTGCGTTGTGTTGTGAGCTTATGTTTGCTTTTTTAAGTGCGTTGTGTTGTGAGCTTATGTTTGCTTTTTTAATTGCGTTGTGTTGTGAGTTTGTTTGCTTTTTTAATTGCGTTGTGTTGTGAGTTTGTTTGCTTTTTTAATTGCGTTGTGTTGTGAGCTTGTTTGCTTTTTTAACTGCGTTGTGTTGTGAGCTTATGTTTGCTTTTTTAAGTGCGTTGTGTTGTGAGCTTATGTTTGCTTTTTTAATTCCGTTGTGTTGTGAGTTTGTTTGCTTTTTTAATTGCGTTGTGTTGTGAGCTTGTTTGCTTTTTTAACTGCGTTGTGTTGTGAGCTTATGTTTGCGTTTTTAATGTCGTTGTGTTGTGCACTAGTGGGTTAGGGTTAGGGTTAGGTATATAGATAAAAACGACTTTCACCCTCATTAGTATCCACCTTTATTAGTATCCACCTCATTAGTCTTTTTCTTCTGATGATCGACTTTATATTTGGCTGTTTCCTTGATCCTTCTGTTAGGGGTACATCAGCTAGGGGTGTGAGCTATAGGGCTGTGAGCCTTAGGTCTAGAATTTGTGGGGCTAAAATCCCTAGGGCTAGAAATTGTGTGGCTACCCCACTGAGGGCTAAGTTTTAGTGTTGTTGTTGTGTGGGGCCTAGGTTTCAAAATTGTGTGGTTATTCCACTGAGGGCTAAGTTTTAGTGTTGTTGTTGTGTAAGGCCTAGGTTTGAAAAAATTGTATAGTTACCCCACTGAGGGCTAAGTTTTAGTGTTGTTGTTGTGTGAGGCCTAGGTTTAGAAATTTTTTTATTATTATTATTAGGGCTATATCAGCTAGGTGTGTGAGCTATAGGGCTGTGAGTCTTAGGTTTAGAATTTGTGGGGTTAAAATCCCTAGGGCTAGAAACCATGTGGCTACCCCACTGAGGGCTAAGTTTTAGTGTTGTTGTTGTGTGAGGCCTAGGGTTAGGGTTAGGGTTAGGTTAGGGTTAGGGTTAGGGTTAGGGTTAGGGTTAGGGTTAGGGTTAGAGTTAGGGTTAGGGTTAGGGTTAGAGTTAGGGTTAGGGTTAGGGTTAGGGTTAGGGTTAGGGTTAGGGTTAGGGTTAGGGTTAGGGTTAGGGTTAGGGACTTTATACCCAAGAATTGGAACAGAGTCCAATTCTGGTTGCGCACAGTCCTTCGACTTCCTCTGACCACTTTTAGCCCTGCTTTGGTCCAGCCTGCCACCCAGAATCTTCCGCACTGAACTAATTAGTTTTTATGTTTTTTATTAATTTTTATATTTTAACTTTTATATATTTTTTATTTAATATTAGGTATAATATCAGCCATATTGTAGGGTAGGTTTCAGGGGCCTGGGGTTAGTTTGGGTAGGTGTTAGGTGTCTGGGGGTAGATTGGGTAGGTTTCAGGGGCCTGGGGTTAGTTTGGGTAGGTGTTAGGTTGCTGGGGGTAGATTGGGTAGGTTTCAGGGGCCTGGGGTTAGTTTGGGTAGGTGTTAGGTGTCTGGGGGTAGATTGGGTAGGTTTCAGGGGCCTGGGGTTAGTTTGGGTAGGTGTTAGGTTGCTGGGGGTAGATTGGGTAGGTTTCAGGGGCCTGGGGTTAGTTTGGGTAGGTGTTAGGTTGCTGGGGGTAGATTGGGTAGGTTTCAGGGGCCTGGGGTTAGTTTGGGTAGGTGTTAGGTGTCTGGGGGTAGATTGGGTAGGTTTCAGGGGCCTGGGGTTAGTTTGGGTAGGTGTTAGGTGTCTGGGGGTAGATTGGGTAGGTTTCAGGGGCCTGGGGTTAGTTTGGGTAGGTGTTAGGTGTCTGGGGGTAGATTGGGTAGGTTTCAGGGGCCTGGGGTTAGTTTGGGTAGGTGTTAGGTTTCTGGGGGTAGATTGGGTAGGTTTCAGGGGCCTGGGGTTAGTTTGGGTAGGTGTTAGGTTGCTGGGGGTAGAATTGGTTAGGGTTAGGGTTAGGGTTAGGGTTAGGTTAGGGTTAGGGTTAGGGTTAGGGTTAGGGTTAGGGTTAGGGTTAGGGTTAGGGTTAGGGTTAGTTAGGGTTAGGTTAGGGTTAGGTTAGAGTTAGGGTTAGGTTAGGGTTAGGGTTAGGGGTTAGAGTTAGGGTTAGAGTTAGGGTTAGGGTTAGGGTTAGGGTTAGGTTAGGTTAGGGTTAGGGTTAGGGTTAGGGTTAGTTAGGGTTAGGTTAGGGTTAGGTTAGAGTTAGGGTTAGGCTAGGGTTAGGGTTAGGGTTAGGGTTAGGGTTAGGGTTAGGGTTAGGTATATAGATAAAAACGACTTTCACCCTCATTAGTATCCACCCTCATTAGAATATTGCATCTGATTGGCCAAAGCTTACCTGGGCACATCTGGAGAACCGTAGGCCCGAATTCCATGTAAGTGGTATCATCGGATCCGGGAAGCTGTCATCTTTCAGGTGGCGAAAGGCTCTAATGAAAGTATATAGATAAAAATGAGTTTAATCCTGATTAATTCCACTCTCATTAGCATTATCCATCTGATTGGCCAAAGCTTACTTGGGCGTATCTCGTGAAGCGCAGGTCTAAGGTGCATGTAAGTGGTATCGTTGGACACAGGAAGCTGTCATCTTTCAGGTGGCGATAGGTTCGGATGAATGGAGGAAGGTGTGTTGCGTTTAAATCCAGTGTGACCGTTATTATGTCCAGATAGACAGAGTCTGGTAAGTATTAGAAGTACAGGTCAGAGGTCACAGTCCACTTCAATCTAATGTTTAAAATGATTTGAATGATCTATAAGGATTTGTGAGATAATTATATGAAATTATTTCATTAACTCATTCTACGTACTTATTTTTCATAGACGGAGTGTGGTTTTAGATATCAAAGGTCACAGAACAGTTCGCTTCCAGCTTCCAGCATAGTGTGAATTTCTGTTAAATGTTTTGAATTCTTAGAACTTTTGAACACATGCTATTTACATTGTCATCCAGTATTATTAGGCCCTGTTTATTTCCTCGAGTAGATATATAGATAGAAGATAGATATAGAGTTTTCAATCTTAGAAGGATAAGGGACGACGAGCAGGATCATACATTTGTATTAGAGAGAGCGTCTTTTGAGTTCGTTTGATTCTGTCTGTGACCGACTGTTTATATATGTATAATGAATATAATAGTTACTTGTTTTAATAATGTATCATTGTATTTTTATCCAGGAGTACATCGTATAGGTCGTTGTGGCCTAAATGATTGTTGTGCTGCAACATATACGTCTTTCTATACATTCTATATGCATATCTTATGATGATGATGTTGATGATGATGAAAATGTGTATGATTTATCATTGTATTTTAATGCAGGGGTATATGACGTAGGTCTGTGTTGCCCAGGTGTGTGTGAGGTAGGTTTAGGTGGGTTTTTTTTTTTTTTCCCGGATTAGTAATGGTTAAGTGTTTGGGTAAGAGATGAAAACCACGAAAGATGTTCTTTGCATAGTTTGTGTGTCTGGCTGGTTGTGTTTTGTGTTTTGTGTAGCATCTTTTGAGTTTTTTTTTTAAATTTTGTCTGTGCCCAACTGTTTATATTTTTTGTATTGCACACGTATGTACCTCTGTATGTATATATATATAAAAAGAATATGGTTGTTGCCCTTAAAATATTTAAAAATTTCTTGTCCTATGCCTCCATCTCGTGGACACATTTAGTATTATAGCTTTGGTAGATATATATATATATATATATATATATATATATAAAATGAATATAATTGTTACTTGTTTTAATAATGTATCATTGTATTTTTATCCAGGAGTACTTCGTATAGGTCGTTGTGGCCTAAATGATTGTTGTGCTGCAACATATACGTCTTTCTATATATTCTATATGCATATCTTATGATGATGATGATGAAAATGTGTATGATTTATCATTGTATTTTAATGCAGGGGTATATGACGTAGGTCTGTGTTGCCCAGGTGTGTGTGAGGTCGGTTTAGGTGGGTTTTTTTTTTTTTTTCCCGGATTAGTAATGGTTAAGCGTTTGGGTAAGAGATGAAAACCACGAAAGATGTTCTTTGCATAGTTTGTGTGTCTGGCTGGTTGTGTTTTGTGTTTTGTGTAGCATCTTTTGAGTTTTTTTTTTAAATTTTGTCTGTGCCCAACTGTTTATATTTTTTGTATTGCACACGTATGTACCTCTGTATGTATATATATATAAAAAGAATATGGTTGTTGCCCTTAAAATATTTAAAAATTTCTTATCCTATGCCTCCATCTCGTGGACACCTTTAGTATTATAGTATTTGGTAGATATATATATATATATATATATATATATATAATGAATATAATTGTTACTTGTTTTAATAATGTATCATTGTATTTTTATCCAGGAGTATATCGTATAGGTCAGTGTGGCCTAAATGACTGTTGTGCTGCAACAAATAAATAGATAGATTGATAGATAGATAGAAGGAAGGACAGAGTCTGGTAAGTGTTAGGTATTCTGCTCAGAAGTGACAGAAAAGTTTTATTAGATAGATAGATAGATAGATAGATAGATAGATATAGATGATATGTAGATATAGATTTCAATCTTATAACTCTCCAGTTTTAGAAGGTGAACTTTTGAGTTTTGAGGGCTTGGGTTAGAGGGTTTAAGGGTTAGAGGTTATCTTGGGGTTAACTTGCAGCTAGGTATATAGATAAAAACGACTTTCACCCTCATTAGTATCCACCCTCATTAGAATATTGCATCTGATTGGCCAAAGCTTACCTGGGCACATCTGGAGAACCGTAGGCCCGAATTCCATGTAAGTGGTATCATCGGATCCGGGAAGCTGTCATCTTTCAGGTGGCGAAAGGCTCTAATGAAAGTATATAGATAAAAATGAGTTTAATCCTGATTAATTCCACTCTCATTAGCATTATCCATCTGATTGGCCAAAGCTTACTTGGGCGTATCTCGTGAAGCGCAGGTCTAAGGTGCATGTAAGTGGTATCGTTGGACACAGGAAGCTGTCATCTTTCAGGTGGCGATAGGTTCGAGTGAATGGAGGAAGGTGTGTTGCGTTTAAATCCAGTGTGACCGTTATTATGTCCAGATAGACAGAGTCTGGTAAGTATTAGAAGTACAGGTCAGAGGTCACAGTCCACTTCAATCTAATGTTTAAAATGATTTGAATGATCTATAAGCATTTGTGAGATCATTTTATGAAATCATTTCATTAACTCATTCTACGTGCTTATTTTTCACAGATGGAGTGTGTTGTTAGCTATCCAGGTCAAAGGTCACAGTCCGCTTCAATCTAATGTTTAAAATGATTTGAATGATCTATAAGGATTTGTGAGATAATTATATGAAATTATTTCATTAACTCATTCTACGTACTTATTTTTCATAGACGGAGTGTGGTTTTAGATATCAAAGGTCACAGAACAGTTCGCTTCCAGCTTCCAGCATAGTGTGAATTTCTGTTAAATGTTTTGAATTCTTAGAACTTTTGAACACATGCTATTTACATTGTCATCCAGTATTATTAGGCCCTGTTTATTTCCTCGAGTAGATATATAGATAGAAGATAGATATAGAGTTTTCAATCTTAGAAGGATAAGGGACGACGAGCAGGATCATACATTTGTATTAGAGAGAGCGTCTTTTGAGTTCGTTTGATTCTGTCTGTGACCGACTGTTTATATATGTATAATGAATATAATAGTTACTTGTTTTAATAATGTATCATTGCATTTTTATCCAGGAGTACATCGTATAGGTCGTTGTGGCCTAAATGATTGTTGTGCTGCAACATATACGTCTTTCTATACATTCTATATGCATATCTTATGATGATGATGTTGATGATGATGAAAATGTGTATGATTTATCATTGTATTTTAATGCAGGGGTATATGACGTAGGTCTGTGTTGCCCAGGTGTGTGTGAGGTAGGTTTAGGTGGGTTTTTTTTTTTTTTCCCGGATTAGTAATGGTTAAGTGTTTGGGTAAGAGATGAAAACCACGAAAGATGTTCTTTGCATAGTTTGTGTGTCTGGCTGGTTGTGTTTTGTGTTTTGTGTAGCATCTTTTGAGTTTTTTTTTTAAATTTTTTCTGTGCCCAACTGTTTATATTTTTTGTATTGCACACGTATGTACCTCTGTATGTATATATATATATATAAAAAGAATATGGTTGTTGCACTTAAAATATTTAAAAATTTCTTATCCTATGCCTCCATCTCGTGGACACCTTTAGTATTATAGTATTTGGTAGATATATATATATATATATATATATATATATATATATATATAATGAATATAATTGTTACTTGTTTTAATAATGTATCATTGTATTTTTATCCAGGAGTATATCGTATAGGTCAGTGTGGCCTAAATGACTGTTGTGCTGCAACAAATAAATAGATAGATTGATAGATAGATAGAAGGAAGGACAGAGTCTGGTAAGTGTTAGGTATTCTGCTCAGAAGTGACAGAAAAGTTTTATTAGATAGATAGATAGATAGATAGATAGATAGATAGATAGATAGATATAGATGATATGTAGATATAGATTTCAATCTTATAACTCTCCAGTTTTAGAAGGTGAACTTTTGAGTTTTGAGGGCTGGGGTTAGAGGGTTTAAGGGTTAGAGGTTATCTTGGGGTTAACTTGCAGCTAGGTATATAGATAAAAACGACTTTCACCCTCATTAGTATCCACCCTCATTAGAATATTGCATCTGATTGGCCAAAGCTTACCTGGGCACATCTGGAGAACCGTAGGCCCGAATTCCATGTAAGTGGTATCATCGGATCCGGGAAGCTGTCATCTTTCAGGTGGCGAAAGGCTCTAATGAAAGTATATAGATAAAAATGAGTTTAATCCTGATTAATTCCACTCTCATTAGCATTATCCATCTGATTGGCCAAAGCTTACTTGGGCGTATCTCGTGAAGCGCAGGTCTAAGGTGCATGTAAGTGGTATCGTTGGACACAGGAAGCTGTCATCTTTCAGGTGGCGATAGGTTCGGATGAATGGAGGAAGGTGTGTTGCGTTTAAATCCAGTGTGACCGTTATTATGTCCAGATAGACAGAGTCTGGTAAGTATTAGAAGTACAGGTCAGAGGTCACAGTCCACTTCAATCTAATGTTTAAAATGATTTGAATGATCTATAAGCATTTGTGAGATCATTTTATGAAATCATTTCATTAACTCATTCTACGTGCTTATTTTTCACAGATGGAGTGTGTTGTTAGCTATCCAGGTCAAAGGTCACAGTCCGCTTCAATCTAATGTTTAAAATGATTTGAATGATCTATAAGGATTTGTGAGATAATTATATGAAATTATTTCATTAACTCATTCTACGTACTTATTTTTCATAGACGGAGTGTGGTTTTAGATATCAAAGGTCACAGAACAGTTCGCTTCCAGCTTAGTGTGAATTTCTGTTAAATGTTTTGAATTCTTAGAACTTTTGAACACATGCTATTTACATTGTCATCCAGTATTATTAGGCCCTGTTTATTTCCTCGAGTAGATATATAGATAGAAGATAGATATAGAGTTTTCAATCTTAGAAGGATAAGGGACGACGAGCAGGATCATACATTTGTATTAGAGAGAGCGTCTTTTGAGTTCGTTTGATTCTGTCTGTGACCGACTGTTTATATATGTATAATGAATATAATAGTTACTTGTTTTAATAATGTATCATTGTATTTTTATCCAGGAGTACATCGTATAGGTCGTTGTGGCCTAAATGATTGTTGTGCTGCAACATATACGTCTTTCTATACATTCTATATGCATATCTTATGATGATGATGTTGATGATGATGAAAATGTGTATGATTTATCATTGTATTTTAATGCAGGGGTATATGACGTAGGTCTGTGTTGCCCAGGTGTGTGTGAGGTAGGTTTAGGTGGGTTTTTTTTTTTTTCCCCGGATTAGTAATGGTTAAGTGTTTGGGTAAGAGATGAAAACCACGAAAGATGTTCTTTGCATAGTTTGTGTGTCTGGCTGGGTGTGTTTTGTGTTTTGTGTAGCATCTTTTGAGTTTTTTTTTTAAATTTTGTCTGTGCCCAACTGTTTATATTTTTTGTATTGCACACGTATGTACCTCTGTATGTATATATATATAAAAAGAATATGGTTGTTGCCCTTAAAATATTTAAAAATTTCTTGTCCTATGCCTCCATCTCGTGGACACATTTAGTATTATAGCTTTGGTAGATATATATATATATATATATATATATATATATATAAAATGAATATAATTGTTACTTGTTTTAATAATGTATCATTGTATTTTTATCCAGGAGTACTTCGTATAGGTCGTTGTGGCCTAAATGATTGTTGTGCTGCAAACATATACGTCTTTCTACACGTTATATATGTATATCTGATGATGATGATGATGAAAATGTGAATGATTTATGATTGTATTTTATGGTAAATGCAAAGGTAAAAGTCGACAACGAACGCTGATGGCATTAAGCCTTAAGTTTTAGGTCCAAATGAAAGTATAGATCTGTAGTTTCTTATATTTGCCCCTGTGAGGGCTATGTTTAGGTGTAAATTCAGATATAGGGCCATAGTTTCTTATATTTGCCCCTGTGAGGGCTAAGTTTAGGTGTAAATTCAGATATAGGGCCATAGTTTCTAATATTTGCCCCTGTGAGGGCTAAGTTTAGGTGTAAATTCAGATATAGGGCCATAGTTTCTCTTATTTGCCCCTGTGAGGGCTAAGTTTAGGTGTAAATTCAGATATAGGGCCATAGTTTCTCATACTTGCCCCTGTGAGGGCTAAGTTTAGGTGTAAATTCAGATATAGGGCCATAGTTTCTCATACTTGCCCCTGTGAGGGCTAAGTTTAGGTGTAAATTCAGATATAGGGCCATAGTTTCTCTTATTTGCCCCTGTGAGGGCTAAGTTTAGGTGTAAATTCAGATATAGGGCCATAGTTTCTTATACTTGCCCCTGTGAGGGCTAAGTTTAGGTGTAAATTCAGATATAGGGTTAGGGTTAGGTTAGAGTTAGGGATTATATATCCAGAAGTCAGAACAATGTCCGGCTCCGGCTGTGCACTGTCCTCACTACTTCCCTGACCGCTCCCAGTCCTGCTTTGATCAGGCCCAGGTCCCAGAAACAGTCCACCATTTATATATGTATATACTATTTGATTTTGTATTATTTATTTATTTATTTATTTATGTATTTATTATTTATTTATTTAATTATTTATTTATTTATTTATGTGTTGAATATGAGTCTGTGTGTCTTTTTCTTCTGGATGATAAACTTTATATTTGGCTGTTTCCTTGTTCCTTCTATTAGGGGTACATCAGCTAGGGGTGCGAGCCATAGGGCTGTGAGTCTTAGGTCTAGCATTTGTGGGGCTAAAATCCCCAGGGCTAGAAATTATGTGGTTACCCCACTGAGGGCTAAGTTTTAGTGTTGCTGTTGTGTGGGGCCTAGGTTTCAAAATTGTGTGGTTTATTCCACTGAGGGCTAAGTTTTAGTGTTGTTGTTGTGTAAGGCCTAGGTTTAAAAATTGTATAGTTACCCCACTGAGGGCTAAGTTTTAGTGTTGTTGTTGTGTGAGGCCTAGGTTTAGAAAGTTTTTGTTAGGGCTATATCAGCTAGGGGTGTGAGCTATAGGGCTGTGAGTCTTAGGTTTAGAATTTGTGGGGTTAAAATCCCTAGGGCTAGAAACCATGTGGCTACCCCACTGAGGGCTAAGTTTTAGTGTTGTTGTTGTGTGAAGCCTAGGTTTAGAAATTGTGTGATTACCCCACTGAGGGCTAAGTTTTAGTGTTGATGTTGTGTGAGGCCTAGGCAGTTTTGTAGGAGAAATAGGATCACTCACACAAGAAAAGAAAGTATAGTACAGAGAAAAACACACACAGAGTCAAACATAAATATTTATGTTAGAATTGAAAACACCATTCTGCAGAAAAAGAGAATTAGGAGAACACGTTTACTGTAAGGAGAACCATTAGTTTAAGGCCTACTGTTGCTTAGGCCTCATTTAAACCCCTTGGGTAGAGAGTATCTAATCTTTTAATCCAAAATCTTTCTGTCTTCAATCTCTCTTTCAGGTCCCACAAAGGGTTGGCCTGCAATCCAGT
Source organism: Spinibarbus caldwelli (assembly GCA_039654775.1). Lineage (NCBI taxonomy): Eukaryota > Metazoa > Chordata > Actinopteri > Cypriniformes > Cyprinidae > Spinibarbus > Spinibarbus caldwelli. Next base: position 20,046 of record CM077251.1, on the reverse strand, counting down.
AATCTTAAAAGATGTGAGCCCGTGCATCATAAAGTGTTGCACTACATGTCTACGTTTTTCGATTTTGTGTAGAATATTGTGTGCATGTTGATATGCTCTAACACGTAGCTCATTTTTAGTTTGGCCTACATACTGTTTCTTACATTTCATACAATAAATAAGATATACACAATTCATAGTCTGAGGGGACAGAGTCTGTTGCAGTGTAAAAATCTGTTTTGTAGTTTTATTCTTGACCCATTTCAAAGGCACAAAATATTTGCAAGTGACCTGTTTTTCTTTTTTGTTTTTGGTGTAAACTTTACTCTGGACTAAAAGGTCAATAAGATTTTTATTTCTTTTATAAGCTGCTATGGGTTTGTGCCTTTGCAGATAGTTTGTGTGAGTGAGAAATTTGGAGAAATTCTGTTTGATAGCACTGTTGAGTTGTTTGCATTGTGTTGAATAAAAAGCTACAAAGGGGATAATTTTATCTTTAGGTCGTATTTCCGAATTTGAGTTTACTGGGAGATAAAGAGTTCTTTTGAATGTTTTCAGAGTGTTACGAAGCATTGTTCTCGAGTAGCCTCTGGTTCTTAAGGCCTTAAATAATATTTTGACTGCTTTCTTAAATTCCTCCTCCTGAGAACAGATCCTATGAAATCTGAGGAGTTGTGATTTCAGAATTCCTCTGAACGTGTGTCGTGGGTGAAAGCTGTGTCTGTGCAATAAACAATGAGTGTCAGTCTCCTTGAAGTAAACTCTATAATCCAATTTATTTTCCTTCAAAAACTTAGGGCCTTTGTAGGTGATCACATCTAGAAAATTAATTTGGGTGCTATCTATTTCAAATTTGACCTTTTATAGATCTTTGATGTTGATTCAAATGTTTAATGAAGTCTTCAAAATCTTCTTTTGAGTGAACCCAGATTCCCCAAATATCATCAAGAAATCTATAATATGCATATGGTTTAAGTGGATATGAGTGTAATGCCGTCTCCTCCCAACACGCCATGAAAATGTTGGCATATGAAGGGGCAAATGTTTTTCCCATGGCCGTGCCTTTTGTCTGTAAATAAAATTTATTATTAAATTCAAAGTCATTTTTCGTTAAATTTATTTCTAGTAATTTCAAAACATATTCGTCCGGTCTCTTGGGATCTGGATATTTCTTCATACACTTCTTTACGGCTTCCATGCCTGCTTGTGTCTCAATGTTTGTGTACAGACTGTCCACGTCAATGGTGAAAAGAAAGGCATTCGATGGGATTACTAAATTTTTGGTTTTATCAATAAAATCATAAGTATCTTTTAAGTAACTCTGGTGTTTTTGTGCAATAGCTTTTAGGTGATATTCGACAAATTCTGCCGTATAATATGTCTCACTATCACAATCTGACACGATGGGCCTTCCTGGAGGCACTTTGTGTGGAACGGTCCAACTATCTGGTTTTTTGTGAATTTTAGGAAGGAGATAGAATCTCCTCGGTCTTGGGATACCCGGGCCGAGGAGGTATTCTTTTTGTTTGCCACTAATAATTTGTTTCTCATACATCTCTTCTAATATTTCTCTTACTTCTATTTTAGTTTGGGGATAAATGGGTTCACTCAAAGGACTATAATGATCCAAGATCTGCAACTGTCTCGTCCCCTCAAAAATGTAATCCTGAATATCCATCAGCACTACTGCATTCCCCTTATCAGCAGGCTTGATGACTAAATCTCTATTTTCTCTCAACTGTTTCAACGCTTTCTGTTCCCTCACGGTTAAATTCTGTTTTTCAACAAAACCCCAATTCAAATGTTGATAGGCATAGCAATCTGCCCTGATAATTGAAGTAATGACTTTGGGAAGTCTAGATAGAGCTGGACACCAATCAGAGCCGTGAGTGAAAGGGAGCTTTTTGTCTTTTTTATTCTTTTTTCCTTCAAAAAAAGTTTCTAGTTTTACTCTTCGATGATATTCCTGTAGACTTTTTAGTAGCTCAACCTTCTGTGTTTTAAAGTGTTTTGGTGCAGGAACAAACGAAAGACCTTTTAGTAACACCGTCCTCTGTTCTGGTGTGAGAATTAGAGAAGGTGCAAGGTTAATTATCAGTTTCTCTGTGCCACTTATAGGGATGAAGGGCCCTGGAAGTTTAAATTTTGGACCCAGTGATCCAACATGGCTCTGGCCGTTGCCGTAGTCCAGTGAACTTGGTCTCTGTCGACCTCAAATCGAGCATAGGGCAGTTCTACTATGCTGTTTAACGTATCTCTGATGTATTCATTCATCCTTGTCAGATGATTCTGTTCCTCAAGAGGCAGTCTGTCCGAGAAGTTAATCAGAGGAAAGTAAAGCTCAGTATGAGGTAATCGGCTACGAGCTATTCTATAAGTTCTCTGTATCTCTTTCGTAGTCGTGACAAGACACCTCTGAGTTCTATTGTTAATGCCAAAAGAAAAGATCATAATTTCTGGTTCAATTGCCAATGTGGCTTTCTCCAGTAAATTCCCTGCATGTTGGAACTTTGCTCCAGGGAAACTGTCCACTTGGAGGTCCGGAACACTGAACGCCGGAATTCTGGCCACATTCGAATCTCCGACGATAATGTATTTCTTTCTCAGTGATAAACTCCAGTCTGAGAGTTTGTGAGTCGTGTTAATGTGACGATTAGGTCTTCCCACCGAGCGTGGGGTATCAGGAACTCTTTCTGGAGTTCGAAAATCTGGTGGTATTTCCAGAGGGGCCGGTTCTTTCGCCGGTGCCTCTGTTATTGCTCTAATTTCTTCTTCGTTTTCTTGTAAAAACTGTGTTAGAGGATTTTGATGTACCCTGAGTGGGCTTTCAGATTGTTCAGAGAACAGAAGTTGACCCGAGTCACCAGACTCCTCCGAAAACACCAGAGGTGAAGTCTCGAGTCTTGTGAGTGACGGAAGTGTCTTTTCCGTGCGTTTATCTGTTTTGTCTGTATGTTTCTTTGTTTCTTCAGTGTTTTGTTGAGCAACCACCATCTCTTTATTTTTTGTGTTCGTTTCAGTAATCGCTCTATTGTTTTGGTTATCTACATTGATTTCCGAGTCGATCTGTATCAACTGGCATTCTGTCTGTTCTGTCGGTGGCTCGACAGTGGTGGTATCCACCAACAACTCAGTGAAAACTCTACGAGGAAATCTCTGAGGTAATGGTTCTGGTGGTCTGAGGGGTGTCATTATCGGGGAAGTTCGTATCGCAGGTGGTGGAGCAAGAGGTGGGAAATCCTGATCAAAAGACCATTCCCCTCTGTTCACAGGCGGGGTAGACCAGCCATCGCCATGGCTCTTCCCCCTAGGGGACGTCTGAATCTGAACGCTGACGTGTTGTACGCCCGTTCTGGGTCTAACCACCGCCTGCGCGTAAGTGTCACGAGGGGTGGAACTGGTGGTTGGTCGTTGCGCTCCTTCAGTTCCACAATCCTCACCCTCACCTGACACTTCAGCAGTGAACATCGCCTCAGCTCTGTCCAGAACCTCTGAGTCAATTTTATTGTTAAAGTTTTTTCGGGCCCAACCGCTCGCCACCTCAAAGGCGCGTGTCCAGTCGGTCTGGTTGGTTCTCTCCTTCAGCTCTATAATTGTTTGTTCGATTTTTGAGTTATAGTGCTCTTCAAGAATTTGTTGTGTGTTATGTGTCCAATTTCGAGCGTTGCCCTCCAGTAGTTGTAACACCCTTTTGTTAGGGACAGCCGGTTTGACTGTGTCTATTAGATGTTGAGTTAGTCTCTTAAAAGACCTTGGAGTGTTGTTTGCAACTTTCGTAGTGATTTTGCTCAAATGGTAAACCATTCTGATGAGATCATACATCAGTTTCATCGCTGTTTTCAGTCTGGGTGGGGCTGGTGTATAATTGGATTTTTCTTTTTCATCGAAAGGACGGTCAAAGTACCGCTCGCGTCCTCCCCTTCTCGTTTCTTTGTTTCTGGGAGGTCTGCGTTTCTCTCTATCCCTTTTCGTGTTGTGAAAGTGTCTGTCTCTACTGTAAGACGTGTTATTATTGGTGTCACGACTCGCTCTATTATCGAACGAGATTAGATCTCCTCCCTTGGTTGATGAAGATCGAGTAGAATCGAAATACGTATCTCGATAGCTTATGTTCTGAGCCTGTTGATGTTCTGGAGCCCCAAAATCATCTTCCTCATGAACATATTCATCGTATTCAGTTTGATCCATTCTGATGTTGTATTCTCTGTCGTCATCGATTCTTCTAGATTGGGCATAATCAGTGTTATTCTGTCTTCTTTGTGGAGCATCAAAAGCTCGAAAGTATGGTAGTGCCTCTTCAAAGGCTGGATCATAACGGTTGTCAGCAGGAAGAGATCTTATGAACTTTCTAGTAAATCTACGTCTTCTTCTCTGTCTGGGCTTTTTGAATTCAGAATTGACAAATTCTCTGGGAAATATGTCCTGTCTCTGTTTCTGAGTGAAAGAATCAGTTGTATGTCTGTTCTTTTGAAATCTGTCATTGTTGTACGGTACATAATCATGATCATCAAAGTGGTGATCAAATCGATCACCATTCCTTCTCAAGTCTTTCTGAAATCTGTCATTGTTATTCTGAAATCTGTCACTGTTATTAGGTACATGATCACGGTCATCAAAATGGTGATCAAACTGATCACCATTCCTTCTCAAGTCTCGTCCAGTAGCCCGGACACGGGCTGTTGTGGGGAGATAATCGTATGCACGTGGCCTGGGACGGTTGTAATAGTCCCCCAGAGAGCGATCCTCATCTGTGGGCCATCGTGCATAACGAGAATCTACAGCACGGTTGCGTGCTCTTGATTGTCTTAAGTTAGTTGGAAATCTTTCATTCACTGGAGGTTCTGTGAAATCCACGCGTCGACGTGGAGCCCGTCTCGGCTCACTGCGTGTTCTGTAACCTTCCATACAGTGAATTTTTTAGAAAGAATCAATTTTCAAGAAGAAAAGAAAAAAAGGAATTCCTGTGAAAACGACGCAAAAGACGTACGCGACGTTTCGAAGCAGACAGCTTCTTCTTCAGGCTAGTCTTTAACGTCGTTTTAAAGAAATGAATACTGACTGTTAATTGCAAGATTGAAACTTCTTTGAAAGTATCAATTCAAGTGAGAGTGAGCTCGGCTTTCGTTAATATGTAACCGAAGTGGTGACGTCATCTCCCACTGAGGTCGAGAGTTCAACCTTGTTAAGCCTAAACACGAATTAAAGTGTGAAAATAAAAAGATTTTCTTGAAATTACGACATCAAAAAATACCTTTATCTTAGGGTTAGGGTTAGGGTTAGGGTTAGGGTTAGGGTTAGGGTTAGGGTTAGGGTTAGGGTTAGGGTTAGGTTAGGGTTAGGGTTAGGGTTAGGGTTAGGGTTAGGTTAGGTTAGGGTTAGGGTTAGGGTTAGGGTTAGGGTTAGGGTTAGAGGGTTAGGGTTAGGGTTAGAGTTAGGGTTAGGGTTAGGGTTAGGGTTAGGGTTAGGGTTAGGGTTAGGTTAGGGTTAGGTTAGGGTTAGGTTAGGGTTAGGGTTAGGTTAGGTTAGGGTTAGGTTAGAGTTAGGGTTAGGTTAGGGTTAGGGTTAGGGTTAGGGTTAGGGTTAGGGTTAGGGTTAGGGTTAGAGTTAGGGTTAGGGTTAGGGTTAGGGTTAGGGTTAGGGTTAGGGTTAGGGTTAGGGTTAGGGTTAGGGTTAGGGTTAGGGTTAGGGTTAGGGTTAGGGTTAGGGTTAGGGTTAGGGTTAGGGTTAGGGTTAGGGTTAGGGTTAGGTTAGGGTTAGGGTTAGGGTTAGGGTTAGGGTTAGGGTTAGGGTTAGGTTAGGGTTAGGGTTAGGGTTAGGGTTAGGGTTAGGTTAGGGTTAGGGTTAGGGTTAGGGTTAGGGTTAGGTTAGGGTTAGGGTTAGGGTTAGGGTTAGGGTTAGGGTTAGGGTTAGGGTTAGGGTTAGGTTAGGGTTAGGGTTAGGGTTAGAGTTAGGGTTAGGGTTAGGGTTAGATTAGGGTTAGGGTTAGGGTTAGGGTTAGGGTTAGGGTTAGGTTAGATTAGGGTTAGGGTTAGAGTTAGGGTTAGGGTTAGGGTTAGGGTTAGGGTTAGTTAGGGTTAGGTTAGGGTTAGGGTTAGGGTTAGGGTTAGGGTTAGGTTAGGGTTAGGGTTAGGGTTAGGGTTAGGGTTAGGGTTAGGGTTAGGGTTAGGGTTAGGGTTAGGGTTAGGGTTAGGGTTAGGGTTAGGGTTAGGGTTAGGGTTAGGGTTAGGGTTAGGGTTAGGGTTAGGGTTAGGGTTAGGGTTAGGGTTAGGGTTAGGGTTAGGGTTAGGGTTAGGGTTAGGGTTAGGGTTAGGGTTAGGGTTAGGGTTAGGGTTAGGGTTAGGGTTAGGGTTAGGGTTAGGGTTAGGGTTAGGGTTAGGGTTAGGGTTAGGGTTAGGGTTAGGGTTAGGGTTAGGGTTAGGGTTAGGGTTAGGGTTAGGGTTAGGGTTAGGGTTAGGGTTAGGGTTAGGGTTAGGGTTAGGGTTAGGGTTAGGGTTAGGGTTAGGGTTAGGGTTAGGGTTAGGGTTAGGGTTAGGGTTAGGGTTAGGGTTAGGGTTAGGGTTAGGGTTAGGGTTAGGGTTAGGGTTAGGGTTAGGGTTAGGGTTAGGGTTAGGGTTAGGGTTAGGGTTAGGGTTAGGGTTAGGGTTAGGGTTAGGGTTAGGGTTAGGGTTAGGGTTAGGGTTAGGGTTAGGGTTAGGGTTAGGGTTAGGGTTAGGGTTAGGGTTAGGGTTAGGGTTAGGGTTAGGGTTAGGGTTAGGGTTAGGGTTAGGGTTAGGGTTAGGGTTAGGGTTAGGGTTAGGGTTAGGGTTAGGGTTAGGGTTAGGGTTAGGGTTAGGGTTAGGTTAGGGTTAGGGTTAGGGTTAGGGTTAGGGTTAGGGTTAGGGTTAGGGTTAGGTTAGGGTTAGGGTTAGGGTTAGGGTTAGGGTTAGGGTTAGGGTTAGGGTTAGGGTTAGGGTTAGGGTTAGGGTTAGGGTTAGGGTTAGGGTTAGGGTTAGGGTTAGGGTTAGGGTTAGGGTTAGGGTTAGGGTTAGGGTTAGGGTTAGGGTTAGGGTTAGGGTTAGGGTTAGGGTTAGGGTTAGGGTTAGGGTTAGGGTTAGGGTTAGGGTTAGGGTTAGGGTTAGGGTTAGGGTTAGGGTTAGGGTTAGGGTTAGGGTTAGGGTTAGGGTTAGGGTTAGGGTTAGGGTTAGGGTTAGGGTTAGGGTTAGGGTTAGGGTTAGGGTTAGGGTTAGGGTTAGGGTTAGGGTTAGGGTTAGGGTTAGGGTTAGGGTTAGGGTTAGGGTTAGGGTTAGGGTTAGGGTTAGGGTTAGGGTTAGGGTTAGGGTTAGGGTTAGGGTTAGGGTTAGGGTTAGGGTTAGGGTTAGGGTTAGGGTTAGGGTTAGGGGTTAGGGTTAGGGTTAGGGTTAGGGTTAGGGTTAGGGTTAGGGTTAGGGTTAGGGTTAGGGTTAGGGTTAGGGTTAGGGTTAGGGTTAGGGTTAGGTTAGGGTTAGGGTTAGGGTTAGGGTTAGGGTTAGGGTTAGGGTTAGGGTTAGGGTTAGGGTTAGGTTAGGGTTAGGGTTAGGGTAGGGTTAGGGTTAGGGTTAGGGTTAGGGTTAGGGTTAGAGTTAGGGTTAGGTTAGATTAGGTTAGGGTTAGGGTTAGGGTTAGGGTTAGGGTTAGGGTTAGGGTTAGGGTTAGGGTTAGGGTTAGGGTTAGGGTTAGGGTTAGGTTAGGTTAGGGTTAGGGTTAGGGTTAGAGGTTAGGGTTAGGGTTAGGGTTAGGGTTAGGGTTAGGGTTAGGGTTAGGGTTAGGGTTAGGGTTAGGGTTAGGGTTAGGGTTAGGTTAGGGTTAGGGTTAGGGTTAGGGTTAGGGTTAGGGTTAGGGTTAGGGTTAGGGTTAGGGTTAGGGTTAGGGTTAGGGTTAGGGTTAGGGTTAGGGTTAGGGTTAGGGTTAGGGTTAGGGTTAGGGTTAGGGTTAGGGTTAGGGTTAGGGTTAGGGTTAGGGTTAGGGTTAGGGTTAGGGTTAGGGTTAGGGTTAGGGTTAGGGTTAGGGTTAGGGTTAGGGTTAGGTTAGGGTTAGGGTTAGGGTTAGGGTTAGGTTAGGGTTAGGGTTAGAGTTAGGGTTAGGGTTAGGGTTAGGGTTAGGGTTAGGGTTAGGGTTAGGGTTAGGGTTAGGGTTAGGGTTAGGGTTAGGGTTAGGGTTAGGGTTAGGGTTAGGGTTAGGGTTAGGGTTAGGGTTAGGTTAGGGTTAGGGTTAGGGTTAGGGTTAGGGTTAGGGTTAGGTTAGGGTTAGGGTTAGGGTTAGGGTTAGGGTTAGGGTTAGGTTAGGGTTAGGGTTAGGGTTAGGGTTAGGGTTAGGGTTAGGGTTAGGGTTAGGGTTAGGGTTAGGGTTAGGGTTAGGGTTAGGGTTAGGGTTAGGGTTAGGGTTAGGGTTAGGGTTAGGGTTAGGGTTAGGGTTAGGGTTAGGGTTAGGGTTAGGGTTAGGGTTAGGGTTAGGGTTAGGGTTAGGGTTAGGGTTAGGGTTAGGGTTAGGGTTAGGGTTAGGGTTAGGGTTAGGGTTAGGGTTAGGGTTAGGGTTAGGGTTAGGGTTAGGGTTAGGGTTAGGGTTAGGGTTAGGGTTAGGGTTAGGGTTAGGGTTAGGGTTAGGGTTAGGGTTAGGGTTAGGGTTAGGGTTAGGGTTAGGGTTAGGGTTAGGGTTAGGGTTAGGGTTAGGGTTAGGGTTAGGGTTAGGGTTAGGGTTAGGGTTAGGGTTAGGGTTAGGGTTAGGGTTAGGGTTAGGGTTAGGGTTAGGGTTAGGGTTAGGGTTAGGGTTAGGGTTAGGGTTAGGGTTAGGGTTAGGGTTAGGGTTAGGGTTAGGTTAGGGTTAGGGTTAGGGTTAGTTAGGGTTAGGGTTAGGGTTAGGTTAGGGTTAGGGTTAGGGTTAGGGTTAGGGTTAGGGTTAGGGTTAGGGTTAGGGTTAGGGTTAGTTAGGGTTAGGGTTAGGGTTAGGGTTAGGGTTAGGTTAGGGTTAGGGTTAGGGTTAGGGTTAGGGTTAGGGTTAGGGTTAGGGTTAGGGTTAGGGTTAGGGTTAGGGTTAGGGTTAGGGTTAGGGTTAGGGTTAGGGTTAGGGTTAGGGTTAGGGTTAGGGTTAGGGTTAGGGTTAGGGTTAGGGTTAGGGTTAGGGTTAGGGTTAGGGTTAGGGTTAGGTTAGGGTTAGGGTTAGGTTAGGGTTAGGGTTAGAGGGTTAGGGTTAGGGTTAGGTTAGGGTTAGGGTTAGGGTTAGGGTTAGGGTTAGGGTTAGGGTTAGGGTTAGGGTTAGGGTTAGGGTTAGGGTTAGGGTTAGGGTTAGGGTTAGGGTTAGGGTTAGGGTTAGGGTTAGGGTTAGGGTTAGGGTTAGGGTTAGGGTTAGGGTTAGGGTTAGGGTTAGGGTTAGGGTTAGGGTTAGGGTTAGGGTTAGGGTTAGGGTTAGGTTAGAGTTAGGGTTAGGGTTAGGTTAGGTTAGGGTTAGGGTTAGGTTAGGGTTAGGGTTAGGGTTAGGGTTAGGTTAGGGTTAGGGTTAGGTTAGGGTTAGGGTTAGGGTTAGGGTTAGGGTTAGGGTTAGGGTTAGGGTTAGGGTTAGGGTTAGGGTTAGGGTTAGGGTTAGGGTTAGGGTTAGGGTTAGGGTTAGGGTTAGGGTTAGGGTTAGGGTTAGGGTTAGGGTTAGGGTTAGGGTTAGGGTTAGGGTTAGGGTTAGGGTTAGGGTTAGGGTTAGGGTTAGGGTTAGGGTTAGGGTTAGGGTTAGGGTTAGGGTTAGGGTTAGGGTTAGGGTTAGGGTTAGGGTTAGGGTTAGGGTTAGGGTTAGGGTTAGGGTTAGGGTTAGGGTTAGGGTTAGGGTTAGGGTTAGGGTTAGGGTTAGGGTTAGGGTTAGGGTTAGGGTTAGGGTTAGGGTTAGGGTTAGGGTTAGGGTTAGGGTTAGGGTTAGGGTTAGGGTTAGGGTTAGGGTTAGGGTTAGGGTTAGGGTTAGGGTTAGGGTTAGGGTTAGGGTTAGGGTTAGGGTTAGGGTTAGGGTTAGGGTTAGGGTTAGGGTTAGGGTTAGGGTTAGGGTTAGGGTTAGGGTTAGGGTTAGGGTTAGGGTTAGGGTTAGGGTTAGGGTTAGGGTTAGGGTTAGGGTTAGGGTTAGGGTTAGGGTTAGGGTTAGGGTTAGGGTTAGGGTTAGGGTTAGGGTTAGGGTTAGGGTTAGGGTTAGGTTAGGGTTAGGGTTAGGGTTAGGGTTAGGGTTAGGGTTAGGGTTAGGGTTAGGGTTAGGGTTAGGGTTAGGGTTAGGGTTAGGGTTAGGGTTAGGGTTAGGGTTAGGGTTAGGGTTAGGGTTAGGGTTAGGGTTAGGGTTAGGGTTAGGGTTAGGGTTAGGGTTAGGGTTAGGGTTAGGGTTAGGGTTAGGGTTAGGGTTAGGGTTAGGGTTAGGGTTAGGGTTAGGGTTAGGGTTAGGGTTAGGGTTAGGGTTAGGGTTAGGGTTAGGGTTAGGGTTAGGGTTAGGGTTAGGGTTAGGGTTAGGGTTAGGTTAGGGTTAGGGTTAGGGTTAGGGTTAGGTTAGGGTTAGGGTTAGGGTTAGGGTTAGGGTTAGGGTTAGGGTTAGGGTTAGGGTTAGGGTTAGGGTTAGGGTTAGGGTTAGGGTTAGGGTTAGGGTTAGGGTTAGGGTTAGGGTTAGGGTTAGGGTTAGGGTTAGGGTTAGGGTTAGGGTTAGGGTTAGGGTTAGGGTTAGGGTTAGGGTTAGGGTTAGGGTTAGGGTTAGGGTTAGGGTTAGGGTTAGGGTTAGGGTTAGGGTTAGGGTTAGGGTTAGGGTTAGGGTTAGGGTTTTAGGGTTAGGGTTAGGGTTAGGGTTAGGGTTAGGGTTAGGGTTAGGGTTAGGGTTAGGGTTAGGGTTAGGGTTAGGGTTAGGGTTAGGGTTAGGGTTAGGGTTAGGGTTAGGGTTAGGGTTAGGGTTAGGGTTAGGTTAGGGTTAGGGTTAGGGTTAGGGTTAGGGTTAGGGTTAGGGTTAGGGTTAGGGTTAGAGGGTTAGGGTTAGGGTTAGGGTTAGGGTTAGGGTTAGGGTTAGGGTTAGGGTTAGGGTTAGGGTTAGGTTAGGGTTAGGGTTAGGGTTAGGGTTAGGGTTAGGGTTAGGGTTAGGGTTAGGGTTAGGGTTAGGGTTAGGGTTAGGGTTAGGGTTAGGGTTAGGGTTAGGGTTAGGGTTAGGGTTAGGGTTAGGGTTAGGGTTAGGGTTAGGGTTAGGGTTAGGGTTAGGGTTAGGGTTAGGGTTAGGGTTAGGGTTAGGGTTAGGGTTAGGGTTAGGGTTAGGGTTTATTAGGGTTAGGGTTAGGGTTAGGGTTAGGGTTAGGGTTAGGGTTAGGGTTAGGGTTAGGGTTAGGGTTAGGGTTAGGGTTAGGGTTAGGTTAGGGTTAGGGTTAGGGTTAGGGTTAGGGTTAGGGTTAGGGTTAGGGTTAGGGTTAGGGTTAGGGTTAGGGTTAGGGTTAGGGTTAGGGTTAGGGTTAGGGTTAGGGTTAGGGTTAGGGTTAGGGTTAGGGTTAGGGTTAGGGTTAGGGTTAGGGTTAGGGTTAGGGTTAGGGTTAGGGTTAGGGTTAGGGTTAGGGTTAGGTTAGGGTTAGGGTTAGGGTTAGGGTTAGGTTAGGGTTAGGGTTAGGGTTAGGGTTAGGGTTAGGGTTAGGTTAGGGTTAGGGTTAGGTTAGGGTTAGGGTTAGGGTTAGGGTTAGGGTTAGGGTTAGGGTTAGGGTTAGGGTTAGGGTTAGGGTTAGGGTTAGGGTTAGGGTTAGGGTTAGGTTAGGGTTAGGGTTAGGGTTAGGGTTAGGGTTAGGGTTAGGGTTAGGGTTAGGGTTAGGGTTAGGGTTAGGGTTAGGGTTAGGGTTAGGGTTAGGGTTAGGGTTAGGGTTAGGGTTAGGGTTAGGGTTAGGGTTAGGGTTAGGGTTAGGGTTAGGGTTAGGGTTAGGGTTAGGGTTAGGGTTAGGGTTAGGGTTAGGGTTAGGGTTAGGGTTAGGGTTAGGGTTAGGGTTAGTTAGGGTTAGGTTAGGGTTAGGGTTAGGGTTAGGGTTAGGTTAGGGTTAGGGTTAGGGTTAGGGTTAGGGTTAGGGTTAGGGTTAGGGTTAGGGTTAGGTTAGGTTAGGTTAGGTTAGGGTTAGGGTTAGGGTTAGGGTTAGGGTTAGGGTTAGGGTTAGGGTTAGGTTAGGGTTAGGGTTAGGTTAGGGTTAGGGTTAGGGTTAGGTTAGGGTTAGGGTTAGGGTTAGGGTTAGGGTTAGGTTAGGGTTAGGGTTAGGGTTAGGGTTAGGGTTAGGGTTAGGGTTAGGGTTAGGGTTAGGGTTAGGGTTAGGGTTAGGGTTAGGTTAGGGTTAGGGTTAGGGTTAGGGTTAGGGTTAGGGTTAGGGTTAGGGTTAGGGTTAGGGTTAGGGTTAGGGTTAGGGTTAGGGTTAGGGTTAGGGTTAGGGTTAGGGTTAGGGTTAGGGTTAGGGTTAGGGTTAGGGTTAGGGTTAGGGTTAGGGTTAGGGTTAGGGTTAGGGTTAGGGTTAGGGTTAGGGTTAGGGTTAGGGTTAGGGTTAGGTTAGGGTTAGGGTTAGGGTTAGGGTTAGGGTTAGGGTTAGGGTTAGGGTTAGGGTTAGGGTTAGGGTTAGGGTTAGGGTTAGGGTTAGGGTTAGGGTTAGGGTTAGGGTTAGGGTTAGGGTTAGGGTTAGGGTTAGGGTTAGGGTTAGGGTTAGGGTTAGGGTTAGGGTTAGGGTTAGGGTTAGGGTTAGGGTTAGGGTTAGGGTTAGGGTTAGGGTTAGGGTTAGGGTTAGGGTTAGGGTTAGGGTTAGGGTTAGGGTTAGGGTTAGGGTTAGGGTTAGGGTTAGGGTTAGGGTTAGGGTTAGGGTTAGGGTTAGGGTTAGGGTTAGGGTTAGGGTTAGGGTTAGGGTTAGGGTTAGGGTTAGGGTTAGGGTTAGGGTTAGGGTTAGGGTTAGGGTTAGGGTTAGGGTTAGGGTTAGGGTTAGGGTTAGGGTTAGGGTTAGGGTTAGGGTTAGGGTTAGGGTTAGGGTTAGGGTTAGGGTTAGGGTTAGGGTTAGGGTTAGGGTTAGGGTTAGGGTTAGGGTTAGGGTTAGGGTTAGGGTTAGGGTTAGGGTTAGGGTTAGGGTTAGGGTTAGGGTTAGGGTTAGGGTTAGGGTTAGGGTTAGGGTTAGGGTTAGGGTTAGGGTTAGGGTTAGGGTTAGGTTAGGGTTAGGGTTAGGGTTAGGGTTAGGGTTAGGGTTAGGTTAGGGTTAGGGTTAGGGTTAGGGTTAGGGTTAGGGTTAGGGTTAGGGTTAGGGTTAGGGTTAGGGTTAGGGTTAGGGTTAGGTTAGGGTTAGGGTTAGGGTTAGGGTTAGGGTTAGGGTTAGGGTTAGGGTTAGGGTTAGGGTTAGGGTTAGGGTTAGGGTTAGGGTTAGGGTTAGGGTTAGGGTTAGGGTTAGGGTTAGGGTTAGGGTTAGGGTTAGGGTTAGGGTTAGGGTTAGGGTTAGGGTTAGGGTTAGGGTTAGGGTTAGGGTTAGGGTTAGGGTTAGGGTTAGGGTTAGGGTTAGGTTAGGGTTAGGGTTAGGGTTAGGGTTAGGGTTAGGTTAGGGTTAGGTTAGGGTTAGGGTTAGGGTTAGGGTTAGGGTTAGGGTTAGGGTTAGGGTTAGGGTTAGGTTAGGGTTAGGGTTAGGGTTAGGTTAGGGTTAGGGTTAGGGTTAGGGTTAGGGTTAGGTTAGGGTTAGGGTTAGGGTTAGGGTTAGGGTTAGGGTTAGGGTTAGGGTTAGGGTTAGGGTTAGGGTTAGGGTTAGGGTTAGGGTTAGGGTTAGGTTAGGGTTAGGGTTAGGGTTAGGGTTAGGGTTAGGGTTAGGGTTAGGGTTAGGGTTAGGGTTAGGGTTAGGGTTAGGGTTAGGGTTAGGGTTAGGGTTAGGGTTAGGGTTAGGGTTAGGGTTAGGGTTAGGGTTAGGGTTAGGGTTAGGGTTAGGGTTAGGGTTAGGGTTAGGTTAGGGTTAGGGTTAGGGTTAGGGTTAGGGTTAGGGTTAGGGTTAGGGTTAGGGTTAGGGTTAGGTTAGGGTTAGGGTTAGGGTTAGGGTTAGGGTTAGGGTTAGGGTTAGGGTTAGGGTTAGGGTTAGGGTTAGGGTTAGGGTTAGGGTTAGGGTTAGGGTTAGGGTTAGGGTTAGGGTTAGGGTTAGGGTTAGGGTTAGGGTTAGGGTTAGGGTTAGGGTTAGGGTTAGGGTTAGGGTTAGGGTTAGGGTTAGGGTTAGGGTTAGGGTTAGGGTTAGGGTTAGGGTTAGGGTTAGGGTTAGGGTTAGGGTTAGGGTTAGGGTTAGGGTTAGGGTTAGGGTTAGGGTTAGGGTTAGGGTTAGGGTTAGGGTTAGGGTTAGGGTTAGGGTTAGGGTTAGGGTTAGGGTTAGGGTTAGGGTTAGGGTTAGGGTTAGGGTTAGGGTTAGGGTTAGGGTTAGGGTTAGGGTTAGGGTTAGGGTTAGGGTTAGGGTTAGGGTTAGGGTTAGGGTTAGGGTTAGGGTTAGGGTTAGGGTTAGGGTTAGGGTTAGGGTTAGGGTTAGGGTTAGGGTTAGGGTTAGGGTTAGGGTTAGGGTTAGGTTAGGGTTAGGGTTAGGGTTAGGGTTAGGGTTAGGGTTAGGGTTAGGGTTAGGGTTAGGGTTAGGGTTAGGGTTAGGGTTAGGGTTAGGGTTAGGGTTAGGGTTAGGGTTAGGGTTAGGGTTAGGGTTAGGGTTAGGGTTAGGGTTAGGGTTAGGGTTAGGGTTAGGGTTAGGGTTAGGGTTAGGGTTAGGGTTAGGGTTAGGGTTAGGGTTAGGGTTAGGGTTAGGGTTAGGGTTAGGGTTAGGGTTAGGGTTAGGGTTAGGGTTAGGGTTAGGGTTAGGGTTAGGGTTAGGGTTAGGGTTAGGGTTAGGGTTAGGGTTAGGGTTAGGGTTAGGGTTAGGGTTAGGGTTAGGGTTAGGGTTAGGTTAGGGTTAGGGTTAGGGTTAGGGTTAGGGTTAGGGTTAGGGTTAGGGTTAGGGTTAGGGTTAGGGTTAGGGTTAGGGTTAGGGTTAGGGTTAGGGTTAGGGTTAGGGTTAGGGTTAGGGTTAGGGTTAGGGTTAGGGTTAGGGTTAGGGTTAGGGTTAGGGTTAGGGTTAGGGTTAGGGTTAGGGTTAGGGTTAGGGTTAGGGTTAGGGTTAGGGTTAGGGTTAGGGTTAGGGTTAGGGTTAGGGTTAGGGTTAGGGTTAGGGTTAGGGTTAGGGTTAGGGTTAGGGTTAGGGTTAGGTTAGGGTTAGGGTTAGGGTTAGGGTTAGGGTTAGGGTTAGGGTTAGGGTTAGGGTTAGGTTAGGGTTAGGGTTAGGGTTAGGGTTAGGGTTAGGGTTAGGGTTAGGGTTAGGGTTAGGGTTAGGGTTAGGGTTAGGGTTAGGGTTAGGGTTAGGGTTAGGGTTAGGGTTAGGGTTAGGGTTAGGGTTAGGGTTAGGGTTAGGGTTAGGGTTAGGGTTAGGGTTAGGGTTAGGGTTAGGGTTAGGGTTAGGGTTAGGGTTAGGGTTAGGGTTAGGGTTAGGGTTAGGGTTAGGGTTAGGGTTAGGGTTAGGGTTAGGGTTAGGGTTAGGGTTAGGGTTAGGGTTAGGGTTAGGGTTAGGGTTAGGGTTAGGGTTAGGGTTAGGGTTAGGGTTAGGGTTAGGGTTAGGGTTAGGGTTAGGGTTAGGGTTAGGGTTAGGGTTAGGGTTAGGGTTAGGGTTAGGGTTAGGGTTAGGGTTAGGGTTAGGGTTAGGGTTAGGGTTAGGGTTAGGGTTAGGGTTAGGGTTAGGGTTAGGGTTAGGGTTAGGGTTAGGGTTAGGGTTAGGGTTAGGGTTAGGGTTAGGGTTAGGGTTAGGGTTAGGGTTAGGGTTAGGGTTAGGGTTAGGGTTAGGGTTAGGGTTAGGGTTAGGGTTAGGGTTAGGGTTAGGGTTAGGGTTAGGGTTAGGGTTAGGGTTAGGGTTAGGGTTAGGGTTAGGGTTAGGGTTAGGGTTAGGGTTAGGGTTAGGGTTAGGGTTAGGGTTAGGGTTAGGGTTAGGGTTAGGGTTAGGGTTAGGGTTAGGGTTAGGGTTAGGGTTAGGGTTAGGGTTAGGGTTAGGGTTAGGGTTAGGGTTAGGGTTAGGGTTAGGGTTAGGGTTAGGGTTAGGGTTAGGGTTAGGGTTAGGGTTAGGGTTAGGGTTAGGGTTAGGGTTAGGGTTAGGGTTAGGGTTAGGGTTAGGGTTAGGGTTAGGGTTAGGGTTAGGGTTAGGGTTAGGGTTAGGGTTAGGGTTAGGGTTAGGGTTAGGGTTAGGGTTAGGGTTAGGGTTAGGGTTAGGGTTAGGGTTAGGGTTAGGGTTAGGGTTAGGGTTAGGGTTAGGGTTAGGGTTAGGGTTAGGGTTAGGGTTAGGGTTAGGGTTAGGGTTAGGGTTAGGGTTAGGGTTAGGGTTAGGGTTAGGGTTAGGGTTAGGGTTAGGGTTAGGGTTAGGGTTAGGGTTAGGGTTAGGGTTAGGGTTAGGGTTAGGGTTAGGGTTAGGGTTAGGGTTAGGGTTAGGGTTAGGGTTAGGGTTAGGGTTAGGGTTAGGGTTAGGGTTAGGGTTAGGGTTAGGGTTAGGGTTAGGGTTAGGGTTAGGGTTAGGGTTAGGGTTAGGGTTAGGGTTAGGGTTAGGGTTAGGGTTAGGGTTAGGGTTAGGGTTAGGGTTAGGGTTAGGGTTAGGGTTAGGGTTAGGGTTAGGGTTAGGGTTAGGGTTAGGGTTAGGGTTAGGGTTAGGGTTAGGGTTAGGGTTAGGGTTAGGGTTAGGGTTAGGGTTAGGGTTAGGGTTAGGGTTAGGGTTAGGGTTAGGGTTAGGGTTAGGGTTAGGGTTAGGGTTAGGTTAGGGTTAGGGTTAGGGTTAGGGTTAGGGTTAGGGTTAGGGTTAGGGTTAGGGTTAGGGTTAGGGTTAGGGTTAGGGTTAGGGTTAGGGTTAGGGTTAGGGTTAGGGTTAGGGTTAGGGTTAGGGTTAGGGTTAGGGTTAGGGTTAGGGTTAGGGTTAGGGTTAGGGTTAGGGTTAGGGTTAGGGTTAGGGTTAGGGTTAGGGTTAGGGTTAGGGTTAGGGTTAGGGTTAGGGTTAGGGTTAGGGTTAGGGTTAGGTTAGGGTTAGGGTTAGGGTTAGGGTTAGGGTTAGGGTTAGGGTTAGGGTTAGGGTTAGGGTTAGGGTTAGGGTTAGGGTTAGGGTTAGGGTTAGGGTTAGGGTTAGGGTTAGGGTTAGGGTTAGGGTTAGGGTTAGGGTTAGGGTTAGGGTTAGGGTTAGGGTTAGGGTTAGGGTTAGGGTTAGGTTAGGGTTAGGGTTAGGGTTAGGGTTAGGGTTAGGGTTAGGGTTAGGGTTAGGGTTAGGGTTAGGGTTAGGGTTAGGGTTAGGGTTAGGGTTAGGGTTAGGGTTAGGGTTAGGGTTAGGGTTAGGGTTAGGGTTAGGGTTAGGGTTAGGGTTAGGGTTAGGGTTAGGGTTAGGGTTAGGGTTAGGGTTAGGGTTAGGGTTAGGGTTAGGGTTAGGGTTAGGGTTAGGGTTAGGGTTAGGGTTAGGGTTAGGGTTAGGGTTAGGGTTAGGGTTAGGGTTAGGGTTAGGGTTAGGGTTAGGGTTAGGGTTAGGGTTAGGGTTAGGGTTAGGGTTAGGGTTAGGGTTAGGGTTA